>JASVEL010011896.1:0-235581 GCA_032618575.1 Nicotiana noctiflora | reverse complement strand
TTATTGTTATTTAACTTATGGATTCCTTTCTTTTTTAGTGGTGGTCGAATCTTATGTGGATTGCCTACGTATCACGACCCCGCGTGAATCAGACCGAGCGTAGTTCTGGTAACAAGATTGTGGCAAAATTCAGTAACTTTTATATCAAATAAAACCGTGTAGTTACAAAACACGTCTTACAACCATCAGCAAAACAAAAGAAAATGCTCAACTTGGAAAAGATAAAAATGCCAACTAGCTTGACTCAACATTTCAAAATACATTTTCAATCAAAAATCTAATGCCCTAAAACTCCTGGGGGCCTGCGAGGCATCATTCGGCCTTGCCGCAAGCCTCGGTGTGAGGTCCTTGTGCAGTTCCCTCAACTCTTCCATGATCCGATGAACATAACCCATAATTGAAGCGAAAAGGTCGGCGCGGGGCATTCGTTCACAAGCTAGGCACTTCATGGTGACATAGTGCCCGATTTCTCCAATTCTATCCTTGATCATGTCCCTTTCTCCGAGTAGCCGCTCTATTTGCTGGTTTTCGCCCCCAATCTTCGAGCATTGTTGGTGACTTGATCTAGGAGCCTATCCACTTGTCCTTGCAGTCGGGCCATCAAATTGTGGCAACGGTCGAGGTCCGCTCTGGCATCTTGGGCTTGCTTGAAAACCCGCTCCCTGAGGACAACATTTGCTTCCCTCGGGCTAGTGATGATCTCAGTGTAATCTTCTTCCACTCGCTTTAGGTGAAGTGCATGTTGATGTGCCTCCTTTTTCCAGCTAGCACGGATCCTCGTTATTTGGGCTTTCGACTCGTCCAATTCTCTTTGGATGTCGGTGACTTGGCTTCTCAAACCCCTTATCAATTTTTCGTCGGCCCGACTCCTCGACTGTCTGTCGGTATCTCTTTTCATTTGCTGGATTTGAGCTCTCAAGAAGTCATTTTCTTGTGCCAACTTCTTTTTGTCTCCTTCGTCGGTGGCAGCTTGCATGTTCTTCTCGAACTGAAGGTCCCGGACCTGCTGTTCTATCCTGCCAATCTTCGTCCTGTACCCCTCCTCCTTTGCTAACCAATCCCATTGTTCCCGTGAATCTTCCGTGAACTGTTGGACATGGGCTCTTTTAGAACATTTCCGACGAATCTGAAATCTTTTCCCGAACCACACGTTGTACTTTGGGTCCACCTCTCCCTTAGATAGTTCCCGGACCATGGTTTTAGGCTCAAGGAACCGACATTCGTGCCACGGCCTTCTAACCTTCTCTTCGGGGAAGACAACTCCCGGGCTCAACTCAATGGCGTACTTCCTTAGGTCTTGATCGGTAGGAATAACCTGAAACCTTCCTAGTTGACGTAATACACGGTGAGGGACATATGGTTGGACACCGCGGATCCCCATCAGAAGGATATAACACTCCTCGGCTGCCATATATATTACTTCAGTATCGGGTAACCACCCGAATGCCCATTCAATCCGATCGGCTTCTATTGAGCTCAGTCGTGCAAGCCATGCCTCGACGCCTTCAGGGAATACAGCACCCATCATCCGTTCTTCGAAACCCCTGATACAGGTTTTTCCGGTCAACCCATGGTTCATGTATTGTGTTCGGTGATGGAGGTGTTCTTGCATCCATAATTGGAGTAACAGATTGCAACCTTGGAAGAAATTGCCCCCTTCTCGGCATATAGTCAAGGCTCGATAGATTTCGGACAAAACCAAAGGGACCACCGTGCTGGTAGCCTTTTTGATTGCAACATCGGCTATTCCTACCAGACTTATCTCTATTTTCTTATCTTCGCGCGGACAAATCACAACCCCCAAGAATGTCGTTAGGAATGCTAGAATTCGTCTGGCCTCCCACTTGGTTCTATTCCCTGCGTGAGTCAGTCCAAGGTTTGACTCTTCAAAACCCCGAGGAGTGCCGTACCGTTGATATAAGAATTGAAGATCGCAATACCCTTTCAACAGATCATCATTTTTCACCTTCCGACTAATGCTCAGTAAATCCAGAAACCCATGTGGAGATACCGGCCTTGGTGAGAGCAGGTATTGTCCTCTTAATTTCCCATTTAGTCCTGCATAGCCCGCAATTTCCTCTAATGTGGGCGTCAGTTCGAAGTCAACAAAACGGAACACATTGCGGGTCGGATCCCAGAAAGATACCAGTGCCTTGATGATGTCTTCCCTTGGCTCGATATTCAACAGATCAACCAAACCTCCCAAAATTCTCCCTACGACCTTTTTGCTACTGTCTTCCAAATCGTTCCACCATATACGGAGCTGCTGAGGGACCTCACTAAAGATCGAAAATGATTTATTCTGATTCGTGCTCATCCTGCACATTTATTAAGGTGATTTAAATAAGAAAACAACTTTGTTTTGCTAAAAATAACAAAAAAAATCAGTTTTCAATCATGGCCTTTCAACGTCTCGGGGACGAAGGCTTTTAAGGCTCTGTGGGGTAAATTGATCGAAATCAAAATTGACCCAAAGGTGGCCGTTTATACGAAATTAGCCTTCGGCGTCCCTTTCGGGAACATTCGGCTATTTTTAAAAACAGCGTCACCGACTTATTTAGTACAAAAGTTAGTTTTGATTTTTCGGCCATTTTTTCAAAAGGTGAAGTTGGACCTGATGGAGGTTGCCTACGTATCTCACATCCAATGAGAATCAAACCCACGTAGTTCGGTTTTGACGAGACAAACGACATTATTTATTCATTTTACTGAAGGAAAACAAATAAGCTATTTCTATCTTAAGAACAAAAACACATTTTTTCTTTTTTCTTTTTTTTTTTTTTTTTTTTTTTTATTCTCTAAAGCCGGTCAGCATGCAAGTCTATAACAGATAAATGCGCAAGACAAACAGGATGCAGCAGGATAGTCTGTTCATTTCAGGTCATCTGTCCTAGACGGACCCAACCCCTGTGTTGAGTCCCCTAAGCCAAATGCGACATGATGCAAATAAACGTTTCCTACTAGGGATCCGGCATGAAGCTTTGTTATTCTAGGTTTAAAACCTGGGTTTATCTGTTCTAGACTTGGCTTACCCGAGCGGACAGCTCGAGCCGAGGAGGAGGCAGCAACCCGGGAATACAGAAGCTTCACCGGTTTTGCAACTTATCCAAACCTCGTTCTAAAGTGGGAATTAGACACTATACAGAAAAGAAGTCACACGAAGTGCACCCTTCTTCATGATTTAGAAGACTCGGAGAGGAGATTGGTTTCGGCACAATTTATATGTACAATTCACAAAATATCAAAGCGGTAAAAGCAACATTTAGCACATTGATGCCAACATGTAAAAGAATCAGATAATAAAATATGCCAACTACAACAGTTATTCCGAGCTCGAATTCTAAAGATACCATCCCCAGCAGAGTCGCCAGAGCTGTCACACCTCCTTTTTACGCACCCGCAAGGACGCAAAGAGTTTTTCCAATTAAAGGACAATCGAGACGGGATTTATTTTCAATTATTTCAGAGTCGCCACTTGGGAGATTTATGGTGTCCCAAGTCACCGGTTAAATCCCGAATCGAGGAAAAGAATGACTCTATTTAACGGTCCGCGAACCGGAAATCTGGATAATGAATTCTATTAACCCGGGAGAAGGTATTAGGCATTCCCGAATTCCGTGGTTCTAGCACGGTCGCTCAGCTGTCGTGTTTGGCTTATCTATCTGCTTTTTACAATTATGTACTTAGTGCAAGTTAATATCCCTTTACCGCTTTTATTATTGGTTATGATTTACGAAAGAGAAAGTTGCTTAAAAATATGCTTTCGAATCACGTCACATGAAATGCACCCGGATCCTCGACATATTCTTATTCAACATTTCGGGGTTTGGATTTGGGTCGCATGAAATGCACACCCGTATTTAAAAAGGTAAGACTAAAATATGCGCCCGGATCGACTACTTATTTACACTGTTGAGAAAGGCGTGATATTCGTTAAGAAACGACGCATCTCGGAATCTAAGTATTTATATGTACATTTATGACGGCTATGTGATTAGTGTAACTATTGGGCGAGGCGTACCTTTGATTCAAATCTATAGCGAACTACATCCCACTGTATCTTACTTAAGAGTTGATTCCAAATTACTTAAAACTTGCTACGAACCCCACCACATGAAATGCGCCTGTGGTTCCTAACACGCTTTGTTTACTCTTGCCCAAAATTGGGGTCGGGTCACATGAAATGCACCCCCGACTCTTTTTAATCTAATTACGTCATTCCGTTGAGTAACAACTCCCTAGCTAATCTTGCTTTTAGCATAAGGTCTAACGTTAACAGATTTGGAGATTACGCACACGAGCAGAGAAGATTGAATAGAGGTACAACAGTCTAATTCAGATTCACGTGCTTATCTAACGACGGTGTATTTTTGGCCTAACTATACTTTTCCATAACCAAGATTAGCAATACAAGCTTAACTAGAGAATAACAGAATGTAATTAAAACATAAGGACTTTAGACGACTACATGTTTCAATAGACTTTATGCATAAGCTTCAAACTTCATTCTTTTCGAACCAAGGAACTACAATAACAGAGGTGTGTACCTGGAATGCGGAAGAACAAGGAAGAGTGAGCAATGGCAATGCAGCAACAGCAACAAGAACAGTAACAGGGGCAACAATCAAAGACCAATAACAACCACAGTAAACCAACAGCAACAACAACCAGTGAACCAGCTACAACCCAACAACCAACAGTAATCGAACTTTATCAATCACTGAATTAGTGACTAAAACTTGAACCCAAGCAGCAATAAACAACCAGGCAGCAACAAACAATGATACACCAGTAGCAAACTAGACCAACCCCAACAATATTGAACCAGCAACAATATTTGGACCAAACAGTAACAACACACAGCAACAACAACAATGACTAACAGCAGCCACCAACACTGGAACTACCACAGCCCTCAAACTGAACCAGCAGCACCAAATGAATACAACATTAGCAACGACTAGTGGCAGCACTCAACTAAACCAATAGCAAACACTACCAGTGGCAGCAATCGAATGAACCAGCAGCAAATACCAAAGCTATCACAACACTCAACACTGAATCAGCTAAAGCAAAGGCCCAGCACTACCAACAACACAAGAACAACAACAAACCAACGACCAAATCTCAGACACTGGATCAAAACCACGAAACAGTCCAGAAGCCAATGAAACAGTAGCTTCTTTTTGTATCTTTGTATCTGTTTTTCTCTCTAGTTATGACTGTGATTTTGCTCTCCAGGTGCTCTACTTATCACACTCTATCTCTTTCTCTAGTTATTCTCAGGTCCCCCCTTTTACTCTCCGATTGTCTCCCATCTTATAGCTGACCAGCAGCCCCTAGGGTTACCCCCTACCCTGACTCCCCAACCCATCATATTCCCTGCAAACCCACTATCTACTTTCCAAAGTATGGACTCAAGCATTAAACAATGCTGGTGGCAGTGTTCAGTGGGATGCCCTGCTGTGCAGGTTCCACTAGCCCTTGTATGGGTATGTGATTTAAGAATTAACCTGTTAACTACAACCATCTAATTCCCTTTAATCTGAATCAAACAGTGACAGGCCCTACACCAATGAATTGCATCAGGCAGATTCAGGGATCAAGGAACTAATCAAAAATATGAATTAATTGCTTGACGACTTTAATCACATTGAACCTATGATTCATTTTAACTACTAAAAACAGAGGGAATTGGCCAAATAAAAGGCCTCAAATGAGGAGAACAGACCAACGGATATGAGAAATTAAAAGCATGAGAACCGAAGCAATGAATAAAACAAACACACATATTCACAAAATCGAATTAAATCGACCAAAGAAGAAATGAATACCTCGTAAGAAATCTGCCGACCAAGCTTCGAACTAAGATGTGGCATTATTGAAACCAAACGGGCTTTAATCAAGATGTTCTCGCTTGAGAACACCTAGACTAAAGTCCCTTGGACTTCAATTACGGTTAACCCGGCTTGAATTGAGTTTCTTCAAAATTAGGGTTCTTGGGCTCGGATTTGGGGCTTTTGCATTTTTGGTTAGATTCGAAGCAAACCAATGTCAATGGGAGTGTGGGGGAGGTGTGAGGAGACTGTGGTGTGAATTTGGGGTGATTTGGCATAGGTTCGAGTTTGACTCGAATCTTCAAATGAAGATTCGAGGAGCTCCGGCATGATTCGAGGTTAGTGGATGCCGGGTTCGTGATGGGGGAGGTGAGGGGAAGGTTTTGGCATTGGTTTGGTGGCGATTGGCCTACCGGAACCGCCGTGAGGCGATTTCCGGCAGGCGGGGCACGGCGGCGTTACGCTGGGTGTTTGAGAGCTCTGAGGGAGATGAAGGGAGAGGGGGGGCTGGCTTGGGGGGGGGGGGGGTATGGAATGAGTTTATATATGTTTTGGAGAAGTTAAATCCTGATCGTTGGATCAAACTTGATCAACGATCGGGATCTCCTCACTTAAACCAAACGGCGTCGTTTGGTTAAGTCATAGGCTGAGTGTATGTTGGAATTAAAGGATTAATCTGGGCCGTTGGATAATAAAATCCAACGGTCCAGATCGAATGCCACAATGATAGATGCTGGACGGATTGGGATTCGTTTGGGCCTGGTTTTCCTGGACTAAACTATGGCCCAATTTGATCTCATTACTACACATACATATATGTACATGTATATATATATATATATATATATATATATATATGCATACAATTATCCCACACAATTATATATCACCTAAAAATGTAAATCACATGACTTCGATATCAAACACTAAAAATGCAAAACTTAGCATATATTTTTTGTATTTTTTAATTTAAATAAATAAACGTGCACACAAAAGATAAAATAACACAAAATCACAAAAATCATACCCAACACGAAACTATTTTTATTTTTGAATTTTCTGGGAGTACTTCTCAAGTAAGGCAAAAATCACGTGCTCACAACTGCTAATTGGCCTATTTTATCTGTGTTGGGTTGTAATCGTTATAGTTGAAAACATGCCTAAATTTTAGAAATGAGAACGAGCTGTACTGGATATCATTAATCTACTATTTGTACGGCTTATCCTGTATTCTCTGAACTATCATTGGTTATTGGTACACCCATTTCACTGTTTTGAGCTCACCACTGCTTTCAACCCAAGTTTAGTGCTGTTACTTATTGAGTACATTGAGTGGGTTGTACTTATAACCACTTGACCGGTTGTTAGGAACATTTGCACTTCGCTTATTACTTTGAGGGCATGAGTAGCTCCGTATGATGTATTATGACTTGTGTAAATCATTGGTTTTGGTTTTCAGGTTGTTCGTAATCGATTTGGAAGAATGAATTTCATTGTTGAAGCTTTAAGTTGGAATAGTTGATCAAGTTTACATTTTTAGTATTTGAGCTCGGATTTGAGTTTTGATATATTTGTTAGGTCCGATGTTGATTTTGACTTGGACTTATGCCCGAATTTGCAATTGGATCTTTCTAAAAGGATTCGACACTAATTGGCAAAAGTTGGAAATTGAAGAGTTGGAAAGTTCAAAAGTTTGACCGAAAGTTGACTTTGGGGATAACCGATTCAGATTATGGTTCTGGGAATTGGAATAGCTTTGTTATGTTACATGGGATATGTGTGCAAATTTTGGTTCATTTCGGGTTGATGATATGCTTTGACGCGAGTTTTGGAAGTTGAAAGTTCAATTAGGTTTGAGTTGAGTTGTGATTTATTTTTTTGGTGTTGTTATGTGTGATTTGAGGCCTCGAGTACGCCCATTTTATATTATGGGACTTGTAGGTATATTTGAACAGGGTCATGAGGGATTCGTATGAGTTTCAGATAGGTATGAGTTATGTAGCTATCGTTTTTTATGTTTCGACGTTGTTTTTCCAGCATATATGATGCCATATTAAGCAAATGAGCTCCAACTTTTGTTTTGATTGAAGCAATAGATCTGTATTGTAATTTTGGAATTATAGCAACTGGAATTATCAAGTTTAGACATCATAAGTGAAATTTATGGTCAATTTACTAAGAATTGAGGTGCTAGATTGTAACGACTCGATCGATTGTTTTGAGATTTTGCACTTTCCTTGCCAGTTATCAGGAATGAATTGCCTCGTGTGATGTATTGTGACTTATGTAAATTGTTGATTTTGGGTTTCAGGGTAATCAGGATGAATTTGGAAGAACAGTTCCTAGTTCGTAGCTTAAAATTGGAAAGGATTTGACCAAGATTTGACTTGTTTGTATATGATCCCAGATCAGAATTTTTATGATTTAGTTAACTCCGTTGGGTGATTTGGGACTTAGGAGCATGATCACAATACATTTCAGAAGTCCGTGGAAGGTTTAGGCTTGAATTGGTGAAATTAATATTTCGGCATTTTCCGGTTGATAGGTGAGATTTTGATATAGAGATAAGAATGAAATTCTGGAAGTTGCAGTAGCCCCATTTTGTCAATTGTGAAGTGTGTTCAAAATTTTTGGTCATTCAGATGTGGTTTGGTTGGGTTTTTGATCAAAAATGTAATTTCGAAATTCTTGAAATCCTTAAGCTTGAATCCGATGAGATTCGGTGTTTTAATGACTTTTTTGAGCATTCCGAAGGTTGGAACAAGTTTGAATGATGTTATGGGATATGTTAGTGCCTTTGGTTGAGGTCCCGGGGGCCTCGGGTGAGTTTCAGGTGGTTAAACGGTTCAAATTTTTATATTAAAAGTTGTAGATTTTGACTTCAGTTCTGTTGCAGGTTTTTCTTCGTCGAAGTCGCGTGAGGAGTCTCGCGATCGTGTAAAGTTATCTCAGTGGAGAATCCAGGTTGCTCTTCGTGTTCTCGTAGATAGGGCTACGATGGCGTAGCTTTATGTTTCTGTGTATCGCGATCGCATGGTCTGATTCACGATCGCGTAGTTGGAAGGTTTTGCGCATCCCATTCGCGTAAGGATATACACAATCGCATAGGGTGAATTATGGGCTGTGCTTCACGATCGCGATGGGTTTTCCGCGATCGCAATTAAGTAAAAAATAAGAGCTGGGCAGAATATTTTAAAAGCTCATTTTCGCGAATTTAAGGCTAAGACCCCCCATTGTTGGTCAATTTTGAAGCTTTTCGAAGAGGATTGAAGAAGGATTCAAGGGGAATCACCTGGAGGTAAAATTTTTGAACTCAATACTTGATTCTAATGTGATAAATAATCATGGAAATTAAGCCAAAAAATTAAGAACTAGGGCTTGAAATTGAAGACCAAACATTTGGAATTTGAAGGGTCATTTGTGGATGAATTTTGATGTTCTTGGTATGTATAGACTCGTGGGAGGATCATGAACCTATTGATGTAAAATTGATCGAAAATCGAGATGTGGGCCCGGGGGCCAGTGAGTAATTTTGGGATTTTTATGCAAATTTAATATTTTTGAGTGGTCTTTGTTCCCTTAGCATATTTTAATGGTTATGTACTGATTGTGGCAAGATTTGGAGCATCTGAAGGTCGATTCATGCGGGCAAGGGCATCGCGGGCTAGAGTTTGGACCGGATTGAGATAAGTAATGATTGTAAATACTGTCTTGAGGGTTTAAAACCCCAGATTACACATCGTTTTGTTATTTTAAGGCGACGCACAGCTAGATGACGAGCGGGGTGTGCTAATTGGTAGGAGTTGAGTCACGTGTGACTGAGAGGCTAGCCCGAGGGGCGGTAGTTATATACATGGACATGAGTGATGTTTGCTTGAGGGGCCTGATTATGAACTTATAGATTTTCAGTTCTCTCTAGAGTAAGTTTCTATTGAATATGTTAACTTAATGGCTGTTTTCACTTATTTTTATATTGAGCCTCTGTCGAAAATGTTAGATAAATGTTTTTAAACAACTGTCATTTAAGTTGGGATTTATGAGATGTTTAGAACTTAATCACTGATTTAGATTTTGTTAAGTCCACTGAGATTATCTTGTTAGGAGGTGTTTATGACTCCTATTTTGCCTGATGGGCTGCTTACGAACTATGTTTTGCCTGATGGGTCGATTATGATTTTCATCTCTTTTGATAAAAATGGTATTAAAACCCTACTAAATTTGTCGAAAAGCATTTTAAATGATTTTTACGAAAAGTAAGATTTTTCAAAGAGCCGATTGACTTGTATTCTGATTTAGCAACCTGTGTGCTTATTGAGTATAACATAAATGTGGATTCATTGTTTCCTACTGATCAGTCTTTATTTACTCTTATTACTTACTGGGTTGGAGTACTCACATTACTACCTGCACCTCGTGTGCACATTCAGGTATTTCGGTACCCGGTAGCGGGTGTTGGTTGCTGAGACGTGATGTCATCAGAGTTAGCAAGGTGGCCGCACGATGTTTGCAGCATTGCTTCCTTCCTCTCATTTTCGTGCTGTACTTAGTACATTTTGTTATTTTACTTGTATTCAGGCCTTGGTAGATGCTCATGACTAGTGACACTCCGATGTCGGGCTTGTATATTACTTCAAACTTTTCATTCAAACTTATATTATGAAATATTATTTAATTAAAGGCTTAAAAATGACTTTTAATTAGTAAAGGGATTATATGAGTATTGTGTCGGCTGGTCTTGTCTTCACGAGACGCGTCAACATGATCAGGCCGATTTGGGATCATGATATAGATTTTTCAGATTAATTACGAAATTACCAGTGAATTCATATTTAAAAATCTGCACTATATGCAAATATTAAAACCAACATATCTCCTTCAATATACGGTCAAATAGAGTGATTCCAAAGCTTAATTTGACTGAAATTTCATAAGGATTTTATTGGAGGCATCAAAAGTTAGTTTCAGTTTCGGTTGGAATGATAAACAAGCCAGAGTAGCTAGGCAGAAGCCTATAAATCAAGGGTTTGCTCATTTGGTCATATTTCGAGTTGGTAGCTCGGATTAGAATGATTTATTTAAGTGATTTTCACCACATGTATTAGGGTAAGTATTCTCTACTCATTTGTTATTATATTTCATGAAATCCATATTTATTTTTGGCAATTGGTTGATGATTTCAAAAGTGAAATTTGGGGATTTTTGTCTAAACTTTCAGAAATTGAATTGTTGAGTTTTGGAGTCGGATTTGAGTGAAGATAGTGTGGTATGAGTCATAATTGAACGGGTTATCAGATTTTATAAGTTTCATCGATTTCTGAGGCACGGGTCCGGGTTTGACTTTTTGGTTGATTTTGGGCTTTTGAGTAAAGAATCAACCTTTATCAATTGGAATTGTTTCCTTAGGATTTATTTAGTGTATTTGAGTTTTTTTACTAGTTTCAAGTTGTTCGGAAGTCGGTAAGCGCGTGATGGAATTTTAGATCATTATTTGGCTTGCTCGGTGTTTGATTCGGCTTGTTCAAGGTAAGTAACATTTCTAAACTTGGTGCTGGGGATATGAAACCCCGAATTACGTGTTATGTATTTGGTATGGAGGTAACACACATGTTAGGTGACGGGACTGTAGGTATGCACTGTGTGAATTGTGACTCGGCTATTTCTATTTTACCGTGTAGTTATCTGACCTTACCTATAACCATGAAATTTCTCTATATTTGAGCTATTAAGCCGTGATCCATGTTATAAACTATGTCTAGGCTATGTGTTCATTCGGTTGGGATATACTGAGGTCATTTATGCTATTGAGTCATATTCTTACATTGCAATTTTATACTCAGTCATGTTCATTCATTCTATATCATATCTCAGTTTCTATTGGTATTCATTTACACATCATATTCTCATTTTTGGGCTAGTTTATGGCATTGTGAGCCTAAAAGACCTGAGAGTTTAATGACTGAGTGAGGCCGAGAATCTGATGGTGAGGATGTTTATGATTGGAGTGGGCTGCACGCCTCAACATGTTTAGTGATTTATGCCATGAATGGCTTGTTATAGAGCTTGGGCTGATGGAGCCCCTCCGAAGTCTGTACATACTCATGATATGTATATATTGGTGACTTTCATAATTTTACCTGTATTTGACATGTAGGCATAGAGATGTACTTTCTTCACCCTATCCGAAAATAAAACATCAAATTTATTATTGAATCAATTTTTGAAAAGATCATAGTTTTCAAGCATCCTCATATTTTTGGGAATTTTAGTAAAAGATTTGGATTTTCAATAAGATGCTTGAAAAGCATACCTATTTTCTGGAACTGTGAATGAGCAGAGCATTCTATTTATGAGATACTTCTTTTATTACTTGCATTATGTTATTATTTATTGTTGCTAGCTATTGGTATCAGACCCGACCTTGGTTACAGCTCGTCACTACATTCAACCTATGGTTAGGTTTGTTACTTATTGAGTACATGGGGTCAGTTGTACTGATACTACACTTCTGCACCTTGCATGTAGATGTTGGATGTTGATGTTGTTGTGATTGGCGGAATCCGGAATTGAAGACGTACCTTCACTTCGGATGTAGCTGCCTCTTGTTCATAGTATCCTTATATTTATAAAAATTTATTTATGTATATCTCGAACAAATGATGTAGTAATTATTTCATACCAATTTTGTATATTCAAATATTTGAGACTCGTGATTTGTACTACCATTCCTTGGGGAATGTATAAGATTCAGACATTTTCTTTTAATTGATTGTCTTATTAAATTTTATTGGAATTGGATAGTTGTTAATTGACTTACCTAGCGGGTTGGGTTAGGTGGCATCACACCTATTTGAATTTTGCGATAGTACTCTTACTACACTCTGCACTTCGTGCGCAGAACCAGATATATCTGAGCGCAGTGATCGCTAGATCATTACCGGTACATGGCTTGAAGACTTCGGGGTAGCTGCTCTGACGACCACAAACATTGGCTCTCCTTCTTTTTATGTTATGCAGTACTATTCTATAGTCAGATAGTTGTACTAGAGTTTCACACTATGTTGATAGCTAATAGCTTATGTACTCGTTGACACCAGATTTTGGTGGTTGTAGTAGAGCTTCAAATTTTTTTATCATATGTTTATGAGATTCTTCCACTATTAAGTTATTACGCATGTTTCATTCCATTGTTTAGCTGTTATATGTTTGTCGGCTTGCCTAGAAAGTGTGTTAGGGGCCATCACGAGATGTTAGAATTTTGGGTCGTAATAGGTTGACAAGTTCCAATACTCATTTCCAACGATCAACAATAGAAATATATAATAATAGTATAAGGAAAAGTAATCATGTTTAACTCTATCACATTAAGTGGAAATGTGCATACTTTCCAAATATATCACTCAATCGATCGACTTTAAAGACATCAAATAACAAAGTGCACGAGAAAAATGCAAACTCTATGCCTGCATGACAAGTATTCATGACAAATCAATAATGTTACAATTTAATCATCAGGTAAACACAATCTTAGTACATATATAGTGCTTGGCACAAATAATTACCCACAATCATACTCTGAACACGCTCATGGTGCTTGGCTCAGATCCCCTGTATCATCATGCACTTACATAAAGTCCCTGCACATATATTCTATATAAAACATTTCTTTTATTCTATATAAAGCATTGAGAAATTCAAAAAGTATCCAATTTTATAATAAAAATAAATCATGTGAAAATAACCACAAATTTGATTAGATGTTAACGAAATCGGATCAATCTACATTCCATTTATTTATATAAAGCATTTCAAAATTTAAAAGTGTTTGTTCCCTTAACGATAAAGGACTTAAGTTGTAAAATATATGCATAAATGAAAGATAAGTAATGATACTATTGATTGTTATAAATATTTTATCCGCATTAATTATTGCTTTGGACTTAAGTACTTTTTATTTAAAATTAATCATAAATTTTCAAATTGATATGTAATCATTAAATGTAAAATGTAGGAATATATCGCAACAACACTAGCCTCTATGACTCAAGTTATTATTTTTTATTAAAATATTTACCCATTTTACATTTGTATAATTTGTTTTTTACCCTATACATATATATTTAGCAAGTACTTATACGGGATACACATGCAATGAAAAAAGAATAACTTAATAACGTAAAATGGACCTTTTCCTGCAAGATCGGAGCAATGTTCTGTAGATCAACTGGTATTTCCTTTTTATATATAAAATTTTTAAGAAAAGCACGTGTTATTAGAAACCAAAATAAAAATGGTTATTGAATTTTAATGAGAAAAGATCGAAAGAAGAGACTTGAAAATAAGAGTTTTTTCTAAGAAGCCAAAGAATAAGAAAATCTATAAAACTTAGCTATAAGCTTATTCTCCTCCTTTATCGTCGTCACTCAACAAGGCGATGCCATCACCGTGAAAAGACAAAGAATTATCACAATCTTTTTGAACAAAGATGCCATTAACACCACAATTTTTTTAAGCAAGAAAATCATTCTTCCCCCGAAGTTGAAGGTATGCAACTATGCATGCATGGTTGACTAGGAGAGTTTCATGGTGGACTGTTGGATAAATTGGTGATGATAAGTGTAGAGATTAAAGATAAATAAGAAATACAAGTACTAAAACAAGGGGAAGCTGAATTTAAATTCATTTTTTTACATTAAAATGTGTAAAGAAAAAGATAGTGAATTTTTTTTTGTTTTTGAGGGTAATAATAGCTGTTGAATAGGTTTGTGAATGATAGTAATAAAGAAGGAGACGAAGCTCAGAGCAAAGTTGTTGATAAATCCCAAAATTCTTTGGCTTCTTTGGAAGAAGCTCTTTCTTCCGAGTCTCTCCTTTTGACCATTTTCCTTTGCAAAACTCATTGAACTACCTTTCTATTTCAGTCCCTAACAACATCGACTTTCTCTTATTTTGTGTTTAGATCAGAGTAGCATTCATTGCTTTGAAATGACACAAATGGTAATATATAAAAGCCATGCATTGTAGTTCCATAACATGGCATTTCTGAAATGACACATGTACTATGTATATAGAAGCGTGGATGTCTAAGAGTGAAAGAAGGCAAGTTTATCGGTGATCTCAACAGCAAGGCAAAATTCATTGAACCTGAATCTATGATCTTGTTTGTTGCGGAAACAAGCAATATAATGAGGGTGTTTGGCTAATTGGCTTATCTACTCGTGTAGTAAACACTACTCAAAGTGCTTATAAGCTAAAATCAGCCATAAGTTATAAGTTGGTCACCCTTAACTTATTTCTTTTTAACTTATAAGCACTTTTAGTTTGACCAATATCTTACTAATTTATCCTTAATAATATTTTCTAATTCATACAATATTTTTTTCAAAATAAATTTTCAGACTTTCTCTCCATTCCATATTTGTGTTAATTCTTTTCTTCACAAACAACTTTTTTAGTTTATAATTTTTGGAAAAATTTTAAGGGTATTTCAGTTATTCTAGTAAACGAATAGCTTATTAGCACTTTTTTTTATCAAACATATCAACTGCTATTATCAGTTTCAGCACTTCTATTCAGACACGTAAATGCTTATTTTAAAAATCAAATCTAACACTTAAATTCTTTTCAGCACTTCAAACTTATCAGCTATTTACAATCTTCTAATCCAAACAAGCTCAATATCTCTTTGTCCACCTCATTAGATACCATGTGTAGTGGCATAGTTAAGAATTTCATTGAGATTGGTCAAAATTTTAAACAAGTCATAATTTTTTTATCCATGAATATTGTACCAATTTTTTAAGATCAAACTACAACAAATTTAATTACTTTTTCATTAATAACACAATTTCTTTTAACAATTATCGGCAATAATACAAATTCAAGGAAATTAAATAATAAGCGGAAGCCTCAATATTATAGAAAACTAAATAGAATTGCGAAAAAATCTCAACAAAAGCCTCTACCTAAGACTGGTGTCACAATACTCACGAACTTCTAAGAATACTAAATACAAACTTATGAAAGAGAACATAAACTGTTTATCTCGAATACAATGTGATAACAGAAAAAATAAAGGATAGAGGAGACGCCTGGCCTACGACCGCCTGCAAGGCTACCTCGGGTCTCGTTTCCCACACTACTATTGCTGCTGTCCAAAACTTGGATCTGCGCAAAATTGCACAGAGTGTAGTATCAGCACAACCGACCCCATATGCAGATAAATGTCTAGACTAACCCCATCGAATTAGTGACGATGCTAGACTGGACTACCACACACACACACACACACACACACACACACACACATATATATATATATATATATATATATATATATATATATATAACGAAATTGAAGTTCATGACAAGTAAACAATATGGGAAGGGAAGCATGATGTGGGGATATAACAGTTTCAAGTAAAAGTTGCCTAGTAACGAAGGAATATCACAACTCATACAATAATAAGGCACAAAGATCAACAAGTGCACAGTATCACCCTTTATCCTTTTACTCTCATCCTTACCAAGCAATAGTATAACAAACATCACGACATCACCCTCCATGCTTTTACTCTCATTTCTTACATATAATCAGTAGAATCAGTAAGGAATGACACATCGTGCGGCACGACATCACCCTTTGTGCTTTACTCTCTTTTCCTCACAATAAGCAAACAATGCATGACATCACCCTTCATACTTTATACTCTTTCCTCACAAGAAACAAATATTGCACGACATCACCCTTCGTGCTTTAACACTCTTCCTCACCCAATCAACAATCACAAACAAGTTCAAGGGAATAATAAAATAATAATAGAAATCATGGCAAGGGTACACAAACAAACAATTAAAAACCCGACAAGGGTACAATATCAATAATCTCAATGTCCCTGCAAGGGAAAATATTCAATAATTAACAACGTCCTGACAAGGGAATAGATCATTAACTCTATCTCTTTCTTTCACCTTCATCTCATAGTTCACATTATCACTCGAGCCAATGCTCCAAAGATTTATTTATCTTATATACCTTCACAATTTTTATTTAAACTCGAGCCAACGCTCCACAAAGTTTAAAGATCACAATTCCTTTTACAAGCTCGTCACAACATATAGAAGTCATCAATTAAGTATGGAAGGTATAACAACATCCAAACTATTCATAAAATAAGGACTCACGATCATGATAATAGACACCAATGTACAGATACTCGTCACCATGCCTATACATCGTACTCGATAATTAGCAAGTAGAAAATAAGACTCAACTTCTATTCCCTCAAGCTAAGGTTAGACCAAACACTTATCTAGATGCTTTGAACTCAATTCAAGCATCAACTATAGCTTTACCTAGTGATTCCACCTCTAATCCGCTCGAATCTAGTTACAAGTCACTTAATTATACTTTAAAAAACACTATAAATAAATCAATTTGAATACATACAAATGAATTTCCCAAAGTTTTTCCCAAAAATTCCAAAAATAGTCCCCGGGCCCACATGGTCAAAACCCGAGCTTCGAACCAAACACCGGTTAACCATTCCCCCAAGAACTCAAATATGTAATTTTTTTGAAATCGGACCTCAAATTGAGGTCCAAATCCCAAATTTTTAGAAAACCTAAGTTCTACCCAAAACTCTCAACTTCACCCATGAAAATTATTAATTTTAAGTGAAAAACATATTAAATGATGTTAATGATTGAAAGAATTAAGTAAAAATTGAATTAAAAATGATTTGGAAGAAGTTTTGTTCTTGAAAAATCGCCTAAGGAGTTTGAGTTTTGAAAGAATGGTGAAAATTCGACTAAATATAAAATATACTAGGCCTCAGATGTGGGAATTGCGAACTCCGACCTGCTACTTTGGAAATTATGCACAATAGTTCACACTCGCGAACACCCTCCAAAAATCAGGTTCGCATTTGCGACCAAATAAGTTGCATTTGTGACTGCCCAGTTTGGGAAACAGTTAGATCGCATTTGCGATCAGCAAGTCAAAATCTCATTTATCGCAATTGCGATCCAAAGCTCGCATTTGCGAGCTCACAATTGCGAGAGATCCTTCGCAAATGTGAAGATCACAGAGATGAGCATACCATATTTTCCAAAATTGAAAAATGCAATACGACACCTATCCAAAACTCAGTCGAGCCCTTGGGGCTCCAAACCAAATATACACACAACCTCAAAAACATCCTACACACTTGTCCTTACGATAAAATCGCCAAAATAACATCATATACATCGAATTAAGCCTAAAAACCATGATTCTTTCCAAATTTTCATAAAACATCAAATATCCATTTTAAGTCCAAAACACGTCATACGACGTCCGTTTTCAACCAAACTATACAATAAGCGCTTAAATCATATATAAGGCTTGAACCGGGTGCCCGAACCAAAATACGGGCCCGATATCGTAGTCTTTTAATCAAATTTAATTTCTAATTTCCTTAATTATTTCTAGAAAACAATTTCACACACAAATTCATTTCTCGGGCTTGGGACCACGAAATTTGATTCTGGGCATATGCCCAATCCCATATTTCTCTACGGGCCCCACCGTCAAATCACGGGTCCGGGTCTGTTTATCTAAAATATTGACCGAAGTCTTGAACTTAAGGAAGCGGTCTTGAACTGAAGGAAGGCCGCAGAAGCGACCCGTTTAACGCAGAAGCGGACACGCGGAAGCGGGCCAGTTGCCGCAGAAGCGAAAAAATACCTAGGTTTAATGTAGCAGAAAGGGGTCGAATTTCAGAACTCATAACTCATAACTCATTTGGGGCTTCGAACTAAGAGACAATTTTGGCCATTTTGAGGAGGAAATCGAGGGGTATCATCAGGTAAGCACTCTTGGACTCAAATCATGCTAATATATTGATAAACCATGGATTTAATCTCTGAAAATGGAGGAATTAAAGTGTAAAAATGGGAGATTGTTGCTCTAAGTCTGGGAAATAAAAAATTGATGATTTGAATGGGCAAACGGAGTCCGATTTTGATAAACTTTATATGTATGGATTCGTGGCAAGACCTTTGTATTTTTTTCGAGAAGCGGTCCCGGGGGTCGGATTTTTGCAACTTCGTGATTTTCGGTGTAATTTGAGTTATTTCGATTGGGTTATGTTCCTTTAGCTTATTTTGATGCATTCTTATTGGTTTTGATCAGATTTTGCATCCGAGGAGGTTGATTTGCGAGGCAAACGCAAGGCGCGCTAGGACCTTTGTCGGTTCGAGGTGAGTGGTAGTAATAAATAATAAACTGAGGGTTTGAAACCCCGTATTTACACTATACAGTGCTATGCTGAGATGGGACACACGTCATATGACGAGCGTGGAGGTATTGTCACTGGGGATTTGGACTTGGTCCCTCCCGATTGATAGTTTACTGTGTATAATGACTGAGATTAGGCTTATATCTATATATTTGGGCTAGTAGCCATGTTTGGGGCATTGTGCCGATCTGTAGAATATTAGGGAAGCCTGTAGAGCTAAATGACCCCTATATCATGTTGAACACATACTCTCAGCCATATTCATAGCTGTATAGCATGACATGAACTAGTACTAGATGTGTACTCTAAGTGAGAATCCTTAGGGTTAAATACCCTGTTCTAGTTGAGTGGGCCAGAGAGGCCGAGTCTATATTGACTGAAAGGGGTGGTAGCGCACATTAACAAGCATTGACTAATGTGCGCAGGCAGAGCTTCTCTCTTCTCTCCGTTAATTAGTCTATAAATGGAGTGTCTAGTATGTAAGGTTTAGTTGAAATACCAAATGCAAATTGATGTGAAACCTTAAGTGGCTCTGTATATATTTGGCTATATAATATTCACCATTTAATTTTTCAGGTTTTCTTTATTCTTTAAATCTCAAATTTTGCTTAAAAAATCATTTCTTGGTCAAAATTGACCCCATGGAAAAATTAATTTCTCTTTTTCTTCTACAAAATTTGTATGGGAAGTTACATTTTTTGCAATCTAAATGAATATAAGGATATTCGAGTATCTCCAAGATTCTAACTTGTATCTTTGAGTGGTTGATCATTCTTCTTTTACACTAAATTTATAAGACATAAAATAATATCTGAAAACTTAGTTTGATTTTTTTTTTTAAAAGTGAGTAGGAGACTAGAGACTTTATAAGATTTTGGCTTTCTTATGCAAGATTCTGCATAATTCAAATGGAGCAAATTAGTACAGAAAACTATAGTTATACCACGAGAAAGTAATAACTATTGTAGGATATTCCTTTTTATTTTCTTGAATGAAAAGAGATTTTATCATATGTAGGAAAAAAAACCAGTAACTAAAACAAAACTAGTTTAGCACATATTTCCTGAATCCATGACTTATTTGCAATATCTAGTTTAGCACATATTTAGGAATGAGTGCAAAGAAAATTTTAGAAAATTATAGAAGGGGAAGGAGTCAAATTCAAGTTATACAACTTGACCTTAGGTTATGGCAAATTTTTAGAAAAGGACATTTAAAATTTCTGAAAATTTTAAGTTACCAGTTTAAAGTAGAAGATCAAAGCTGATTTGTCTCATAAACTGTCTGCTCAATATGTTTAAAACATAGCAACATAATATTTCAAGCTTGATTATCACAATACTGATACAACACAAGTTTCTAGCACTGATAGTTGCTAGATCAAAATGTAGAATCAAGAGCTCCAGTTTCTTAAATCAGAAAATAAAATAAAAACATCTGCTCAGAAAATCAAGCAGTAATCTTGTCCAGCATGCTCAAAAATGAAAAGGAAAATATTCAATAGCAAAGCAGAAATGTTGATAGCATTCATGGTGCTCGGCGGCATTCTAGAGGCATTCTCCCTGGTGGGTTTTTTCTCCTCTGCTGCTTTCGTCCATCCATACGAACAGCTCCAGATTTGTCTCGCGATGAGCTCTTATTCCTAATGTCCTGATCCTCTGCAGTTCTGAGATACTTTTCATTATCAGCTAGAGCAATTTCAGCAGGGTTTTGATTTAAAAGGCAAGGAGGATTCTTTTTTGGAATAATAGAGACAGGCAATACAGTAGTTATAGGAGTACTGCTGTCTAATGACCTGGAAGCATTTTCAGTCTGCACCATTGAACTTGATGTACCAACAACTTCTCGACTCATCCGCCATAGGCCATTTGAAGAAGATTGCTGCAAATTTCTTCCGCCAAGTTGCACACGTGCATGAGATACTTGATCTGTAAATAAGAATATCTTTCATTTACATGAAACAGTAAATGGACCAAACAGGAGGTAAAACTGCATATGAATTTGAAGGGAACTGAAGTTTACCATTTAAGTACGGAAAAGGTTGTTGTGAGCTATAACCAGCAGTATAACCACCAATGCGAACACCAGAATACTCCTTGGGATGATGACCTGATAAGAATGATCCATTGTGAATACTTTGGTTTCCATCCATGTAAATCAGCGGGGGATAGTTGCCAGCAGAGAAAGATTGCTCTTGAACCATATTGAAAGCAGGAGGTAATGGAGTTGTTTGATCCACACGACTGAGTAACTGCAATGGTGGTATGGTGTCACTAGAATAAGGATTTGAAGTTTGATGCCACTTGACCTGGCTTTCAGAATCCATATTCTTTATGTCACTGATAGTCCTCCCTTTCGGATGGAGATATTTTTGTGGAGTAGCATGTCCAAATAATATGCTCTGCTGCCTAGTGGGAAACCCAAACCCTCCAGGTTTTGATCCTTCACCATGTTGCGAACCCCATCTGATGGGAACCGGAGCAGAAACTTGCCCTCCATTTGATGATTTCAGCTGACTTTGTCTTAAATTGCCCAACAGTTTGAACTGTGGCTCTTGAACCCGAGTCATCTCAGCGCTGTTCACTTTACCATGAGAGAAGTGGGGGATATAGCCTCTGCGAACTCCAACATCAGCATTTACATTTGCATGAACTGGATGAAAACCGGTTAAACTAGGATTTAACCGTGTAACTGCTCCATTGTCATTTCTTTCAATCACTAAATTACTTCTGGTCAGGGGAAGACTCCTTTCATGGTTGTTCAACAGCTCTACAATCTCAATTGGCCTTTTTTCAACAACCTTCTTAGACTGATGACTTCTATGCAGCTTAATTACAGATGACGAACCTTGAACTCCATTAAGGCTTGCATTGCTGTAAGCCTGAGGCGGTTCCTGTATGTGAATTCGAGTGAGTTGACAGAATAGAATTTGATCTAATAATTTGCATTGACTTATTCGGAAACTTAAAAGACACAAATTTAAACCAAAAATGGGATATTCCTCATTGAACTCTACTTCAGCCAACTGATATCTGTTAAAACCAAATGTGATGTAGCAAATACACATATAAAACACAAGCCAAGTAAACCACAAGAGCTATCAGCTTTAGTTTAGCCTCTGACGAAACGAGATAAAAGACAAATAGCTTTAAGATACATCGTAGAAATTTGGTAATGGTAAGTAATACGTCAATCACGGTAGTAAAAATGCAGAAATGTGTGAAGGGGCTAGAGGAAGAGGAAACATAATCTTCAGTAAAAAGAGGAAATACTCAAAGATAACAGCAAAAAACAGGAAAAAAAACAGTACCATTCGATTTGGCATTTGAATATTTCCTCTTTGAAGCGGATCAGGTGAGCTTTGAATCTGTTGCCACGCGGATGATGTTTGATAAATTCCCTGGTTGAGGTCAAAAATCACTCCTGTCCTCGAAGATTGGCCTGATTCAGACACATTTAACTTTCTTACAAGAGAGTTCACGCCTGTCCACAAAGATTGACCTGACCCAGGCACATTTAACTGTCTTACAAGAGAGTTCACTTCTTTCCCCTCTTTCCCCGAAGATTGACCTAATTCAGACACATTTGACTGTCTTACAAGAGCGTTCACGCCTTTCCTCAAAGACTGGCCTGATTCAGATACATTTGACTGTCTCAAGAAAGAGTTATCTTTAGGATCACAACTCTTACTGCTATTTTGAAGAATCAACTGCCAATTTGTCCTGTTTTTGCTTTGGATAATATCATTTTCAACAGGTTTCTCAGCATCCTTGGATCCGCTCAAAGACAGGTCTAACTTCGCATTAGCAGATAACTCATTTTCTAGCTGAGAAGTCACCACTCCCATACCAGTCGGCATTTGTACCACATCATTCCTCGAACTTTCCCTTTGCAAACTTTTGTCTTGAGCTACATTCATAAGAGAAGAGGCATGTCTAACTTCAAGCAACCTTTTAGTATTCGAGCACAAATCAGCGTTACTTTCTATTGCATGCGATGACTCATTCCTCAAATGAGTTTCAACTTCTTCAGCGGTGGAAGCACTTGATGATTGAAAGAGAATGTTAGTACCACCATATCCATGTGTGCTAATACCAGTGCTTTTCCCCTCCGGGAGCATTTTAGGAGAACATCCACTGACAAGTTGAGCCTTCTTATGTTTCTTTTTACTTACTCCAGAGTCCTTATGATCATTTCTATGCTTTATTTTCGCACTTTTTCTGCGACTCTGTAGACGTTCTTTGTCTGAGCCATTCTCAATTGCACGTGAATCAGAAACTTCAATCTCCATAGAACTCTTCCTCCCAGCTTTTTTATTGAAGGCCTTAGATCTTTTAGCCATCTTACCATCTAATTTCATCTCTGACTCGCGGTTATCTTCTTGAGACGTCTTTCTCTTCTTCTGAGAAATCTTCTTACCCTTTCTCGCATCCTTAAGAAATGACACCTTATCCTTAGGTGCACCAACGGTATCTTCATCAGAAAGCACTATGGGCATGGTATTTGCCGAACATCGTTCTGCATTGGCACAATTCAACTCCAAATTGGCATTTTCACCCAGCAATATCTCAGCCAACAAGCGCAACTTACGAGTTTTCCTGCGCGGTATTATGTCATGTACAATATCCTCATGCAAATCACACTGACTATTTACTGCCAAATTTTCATCACTTCCTTTAGATATTTCAGTGCCTTCTATCAATTCAACAGAAGGTGATCTATTCAAATTCACATTGCTCATATTAGGAACTCTTTCTTTGCTACCAAGTACTTCTATTTCATCCGAAGTGATTGGAGGAGTTTTCTGTTCAACATTTTGCGAGCCTATTTCTATCTCTGGATCAATATCATAAGGAACTTCTTCGTCACTTTCATCATTTGACTCAGAATCCGCAATCTTTGTATTAGCAGCTGTTTTAAAAACCAAAAGCATCGTTGTCAATCATAACAGTAATGAACAAGCGCAAACTAAAACCTAAAGAAAATATCATATTAATACACACAAAACAATGATCCTAAATTACCTGGGCTCTTTGTTTTTGTTTCTTGAGTTGAGCGTTGCTCAGTAGCTGGATTGCCAGTCTCCTCTTCTGTAACACTTCTAGGAACTGGGAAATACACAACATATTTCAAGTTATAAACAGCTGAATAACTAGCATTATGTATCATACCAATAGAAATATTACATAATATATTACCAGCTTTGACACGAGTCGTATTTTGAACTACAGTGCATTTCTCTTTACAGCGTTTCCATGACAATATGTAGTCATAATCATCAGCATCAATGTAATCTTCCATAATCGCTTTGTTTTTGTCACCTTTTCGTGAATATTCGGACATGTGCTTCATCTCTGGCAATAAATATTGCACACCACTAGTAGAGGCCTTATTATGTAGACACATTTCGTCTCCTGCGCCTTTAGCTCCGACCTCAGTGATGCAAATTTTACATTGCCACGACTTAAATTTGGGAATGTCAAGAGGAGGAAGTTGATCCTCGGGGTTACTACTTGATCCAAAGGGTGAACAAATTTTCAAGTCCTTCTTTCTCATCTCAGCTACATATCCACTGTATCAGAAAAAGAAAAATAAAAAAGATTAGGACACTTTAAAGCAATGAAGAAAATAGAATTTGGCTAAAGTTCCTTGTCTAATTTAATGAGTTGATGGCTTAATAGATGGTAATTCAACTTGTAAAATTGGCCATCCAAATCATATAATTTTCTTTTGTTTTTTTAAAAATCATTAAACTTTAATTCACTTAAATGGTCATTCTTGTAAAAAAATTTACTTCCCATTGAGATTTAATGGCATGACAAATTTAATTTTTTTTTAAAAAAATTATTAAAACATGAACCATTTTTAATATCCAACCCACCCTTTTATCCAATACATTACCCATCCCACATATATATATCGACTTTAACAGCTTCTTAGATCAACATGTAATTGTAGTTAATTTGATAGTTTTTGCACTTTTCGGATAATTATTATATCATTATAATTTTCAGTTCCTATTTTAAAAATTATGTTATACAAAAATTAAAAGTTAAAATAAACTACTTAAACTAAATTAAACAATATTATGAGAAGAGCAAAACAAATTTCTGAAAGTTAACATTCAATAGATGATGATTATAAAGACACTTGAATAAATTAAAATAAATTCAACCATTCTATTATAACTTATCAGGTTATGCTCTTTACTACTTAGAATTATTGTTCTTCAACTATTTATAGTTTATATGATATTCTAATTGTTTTTTAAAATTTTTTACCATTAGGCTCTAAGTCAAGTGCAAAGGAATTGAAAAGTTCAATGAGTACAAATTATCATCGTAAAAATCCAGTGATACATATTAATTTTTGAAAAGTTTGTTTAACTTTAACAACATGTATTGTGAAGTCCAGGAGTCGTAAAAGAAATTTCAAATATTTCTCAAAGGATTTACAAATTTTCGTTTCTAATATTCGCTAGATTTGATTTTTTTTAATTTGATGTAACACAACTTTTGAGATGAGAACTGAAAAATCTAATGATATAAATTATTTGTCCAAAATACAAACAATTTCGTAAACTACAATTATATATAGAGCACACAAGATGTTAAAGTCGACCCATATATGTTGGACAAGTCAGGTATTGGGTAAATGGGTTGGTTGGGTTTTCAAATAGTTCAATTTTTTTTTTTTTTTTCATTAAACAAATCTCACCGAAAAGTACAAAATCCAGCAAAAAATGACCATTTAAGTGAACTAGGTAAAGTTGAATGATATTTGAAAGAAAAAGAAAGTTATCTGACTTTGATGGCCAATTTTCCGAAGCTGAGTGACCATGCGAGCCATCAACTCCTAATTTAATGGAGAAAACCCTTGATTTTGGTCATTATATCATGCTAATACAAAAACTTAATTTATTTTAGATCAATTAATTCATCAAAAAGAGTGAAAAGGAAAATAATAATAACAATTTGCAAATTAGAGACTAACCGAATCGAAAAATGGTGACAGCTCTCTTTCTCTATCACTGGCATTGGAAGATTAAGATCAATAGATATTCCTCCAATAGGTAAGAGCTGCGATCCCAATAATTTGGACGCTGAAGTATCAGAATCATTTCCTTCCACTAATGGGGCACCCTTCTCCATTGAAAACACTACATAAATTGATGAAATAAAAATCCAGTCAATAATTTGTAGAAACTATACACAAATATTATTTGAATCAAACATAAACATGTCAAATCTATATGTGATTAATTCGTATGCACCTTTTAAATTTAAGCTATGTGATCTGATTAATCTAATGTAATCCACTACAATTAATGTCATAATTATGATATGATAACACACATTAATATACTCCATTTAGCGAATAAGTGTGAAAGCCTTTAATGGAAGAAACCCTAATTCTCAATGACGGAAAAAACTATTCATTTCATCAACTCAGCATTGAATCAGCATGCGTTACAATCAAACAAATGCACTGAACAACCTCAATGAACCTAAAAAGAACCATATGCCGATAATTTGAAGCTACTTTATTTAGGATTTTCTAAATTATTTACTTTCCCGTCATTAATTAACTTGAAAAGGTGGGGAAATTTCTTTTTTTTTTTTCTTATCATCAGGACTTCAAAGATTCACATAAAATTATGGTAACACAATCAAGCTATGCTAAATCCACATTAGATCTAAGCAAAATCATTCACAAAAACAACATGATAGCTAAATTAGAGGTTTGCCAGTCGCCAACCATTTCGATATACCCAAAGAATAAACCCCACTACCAGAAGCGCAGTAAAAAACATAAGTAAAACAAATAAAAAAAAGAAAGTACAGATAAATAAACAAAAATTAATATACACAAAGAATGTACATTCAAAAGCATTTCAAGAAAAGGTATAAAAATAATCAGCAAAACAAATGAGCTAAAAAAAAGCGTGAAAAAAACAAGACAAAAACTCAAGTGAAAAACACAATCAGAACTGAAGAAAAAAAATATTCTCACCTGAATCAAGACCTCGGATCAGAAGAACACCCACTTTTAGACCCAGAAAAAGTTTGACAGAAAACTAATTAAGAGCTAAAGACACCCAGAAAGGAATGTTGGATGGATTCAAAGAGTCTGAATAGGAATGTGAGGGAAAAAATCAAGAGAAAACCTCTTAAGTTTAATCTTAGGTTTGAGAAAAGAAATGAAAATCCAAAGAGAGGGAGAGGGGGGAGAGGGGGGAGGGGGGAGGGGAGAGGGGGAGGGGGGAGAGTGTGTGAAACACTTAGACAAATGATAGAGAAAACATGACACAAGAGAAATGAAAGGGGGGAAATAATTATACAATAAAAATAGAGGCACAAAGACTGGCTTTATATAGGAGGAATGAAGTGCAGAGGTTTTAAAGTCTATGTTATCTCTTCTCAAAAATATATATTGTTGTAATCTATACACTTATTACGTGTATCTCTCTTTTGTCAAATTTGCATGAATGCATGAGAGAGAAATCATCAGCCAATCAACTGATGCCACGTCAGATGTTCTCACGCATATGCTGAGGTGTGTGACACGTAACATGTGACTGGAGGAGAAAATGAGGAATAAAACCCTAAAAGTTTGAGATCGCAGTGATAAAACAAAAAGAGAAAGTGAGGAGTGGGGATAACCCTAATATATACTCTTTATATATACAAAAATGGGCAGGTATATAACTTAGTAAATATATGATAATTACAAAAATAAAAATAAAAATTGAACAACTTACTAAAGAAAAAAAGGTAGAAAATAAGTGGGATCCTATTGAAATAAGGAAAAATATTAAACTATTAGGATCGTCAGAATCCAACCTTTGTGTAATTCATTATTTTTCCTTTTTTGGATAACAACTTGTTCTTTTCTTTAGTTACTTACTTCTCTTATAATATCTTTTCAGGATTTCTAGTTTTTTTTTTTTAAATCAAGTGGTTTATGCTATATACTGATCACTTCTACGACTCTGAACAATATGGCAAAAATAGGGTTTCACATAATGGTAGAGTTATTTTTCCCTTTATGTAAAAGTAGAGTTTTTGCTCAACTATATTGTGGTTGCTATGCCCATAAATAAAAGAGATTTTGAATTTTGTTTTACGTTATAAGTGAATTAAGATCCTATAAATATTAATGATTTTGAATATAGATAGGAGAAAATTAAAAACAAGACAAGTTTTGACAGAGCAGCATGATCTGTATACAGTAGACCGAAACAAAATTGTGCTCATCAATTTTAATTTTTTCAAGAATTTAAAGTATATGTTCTTTTAACAAAAACGGAAAAACGTATTAGAATGTAAAGCTTCCACTGATAGAAGATAAATAATGAAATTATCGATTGCAAACGGTTTATTCATATTATTTATGTCTTAGTCTTACATTTCTTTACTTTTTATGTTTGCAACGGTCAGTAATTTGACAGCTAGAATCTCATTCGGCGTGGATCATCATTTTATGTTTGCTTATTGCCAGTTGGCACGATAAAATGCTCAATAAATAAAATTATTTTTTATCATTGATAAACATGCGTTCAAAAGGTATTTCATTTCAATGATATGACAAACATGCGTTCAAAAGGAATTTCACTTCAACGATATAATAAATATGCGTTCAAAAATCAACAATCAAAAGATATAAAAAAGATGGTTTTTTCTCCGACTATATATAAATAACATTTTTCTCCAATGATAGAAGATAAATGATGAAAGTACGATTGTAAATGGTTTATTCATACCACTTGTTTCTTTAAATTTTATTTTTACTTTTTGTGTTTGCAATGGTTAATAGTTTGACAGTTAGGATTCCATTCGGCGTGCGTCATCATTTTACATTTGCTCTTTTAAGAACTATCGCCATTTGGCACGATAAAATGCTGAAAAAATAAGATTCTTCTTTATCACTGATAGACATGTGTTCAATAGAAATTTATTTCAACGATATAATCAACATGCGTTTAAAAGGAATTTTACTTCAACGATATGATAAACATGCTCAAAAATCAACGATCAAAAAATATAAAAAAGATAAAAAAAATTCCAACGATATAATAGAAACCCGTTCAAAAGGATTATTCATAAGTAGGTCTAATCCAGACGTTTAACAAATCAATAACGTTTTTAAAACCTTCAAATGAAATGAAAATCGAAGGACATAACGAGAATTATGATAGTTTGCCCCTCTTTGCTGAAAGGAAATATTTTACCTACACGTCATTACGGTTGTCAAACAAAAGACATACTAGAAAAGATTATATGCAATTGGGTTTCTAACAAAAAATACCTATAGAATTTCCTTTAGGTTTTTTATAATTCACGTATTGTTAATAGACTATATTAGATATATTTTTATTTCATTTCTAATCTCTTATAAATAATACATAAATTTCCAATATATTAATTTTATAATATATTTTTTTTGTTTTCGATTTTAAACTTCACACTAACCCGAGCTGTGATTTGCTGTGCTATGTTGGTTGCCACGTGTCACGTGTTTGGAAGACAAACCACGGGATAAACCCTAAAATTAGGGGTAGTGGTAATAAAAGGGAAAAAGAAAGTAAAGGGTTGAAATTAAAACTTATTTAGTCTAATTTAATGGGTAGGTAACTAACAACTTCGTAAAAGATCACGAAAGGTAGAGTTTTCTTTTGCCATTGACATAAAAGTTGAGTTTTGTCTCAAAAAACATTATGGTTGTGAGCTATGTATATAATAAAGCAATAGAATAATGGTTTAAAATATAAAGAAGAGAATTAAATGATAGATAACTAGAAAAATCTCATGACCCGTTAGAAACTTTTGTGTTATATTAAAAGTGAATTAAGATTGTAAAAAATAATTAATGGAATGTAAATATAAAGAAGAAACTTAAAGAAACAGGCGAATTTGAGTTAATCCTTCTAACTTTCTATTGATTATAAAATTTTTGAAAGTATGAAATGAAAGAACGGGAATCGAACTCTCGTCAATGAAGCAAAAGTTCAAATACCTAACCAACCAGACTACTAAAGTTCTTTCTATCTTTTGCCCTTTAGCATGCATAATAGTTTCTTTTTTTCATTTTAATTATAATAATTTTTTAATTTTCTACTATCATGAATTTTCACGATAATATCCTTTTAGGGGGGCCATTTAGTATACATTTAGTTACACATGCATAAATTATAATATAGAAACTATCTACACAATAAGTAATAATTTGGCAGTTATTGATCACTTATAACAGTGTGTATTGTTGTATAATGATTAATAAAAAAATTTAATGGAGATTGAGATCGAATAAGTGTGAAAATTCAACTATTCCCGTTGAAAAGTTATATTAAAATTGAATTAAGATTGTAAAAAATAATAAATGTAAATAAAAAGAAGAAACGTAAATAAACAGTATCGACATGATATGTATATCAAAACAAACTTGTTTGAGTTAATCCTTTTAACTGTCTCTTGATTACAAAAGTTTTTGAAGTATGAATGAAAGAACGCGAATCGAACTCTCGCAAATAAAGTAAACGTTCATATACCTAACCAACTAGATTACTAAAGTTCTTTCTATCTTTTGCCCTTAAGCATGCATAATAGGTCCTTTTTTTTCATTTTAATTATAATAATTTTTTATTATTTTCTATTACCATATATTTTCACGACAATTTACTTTTAGCGGCCGTTAAGTTTACATTTAGTGGCACATGCATAAATTATAATATAGAAACCACCTACACAATAAATAATAATTTGACAGTTGTTGATCAATTATAACACTGTGTATTATTGTATAATGATTAATGACTAATTTTAATGGATACCAAGACGAAATAAGTGTGAAAATTCAACTATTCCCATTGAAACTCTTGTGTTTTATTAAAAGTGAATTAAGATTATAAAAAATAATTGATGTAAATATAAAGAAGAAACTTAAAGAAACAAACGAATTTGACAGATCGACATAACTTGTAAAATAGAAGAACGGGAATTGAACTCCCGCCTATAAAGTAAAATAGAAGAACGGGAATCGAACTCCCGCCTATAAAGTAATTCGTGTAGATACCCAACCAACTAGACTACTAAAGTTTTTTTCTATCTTTTGCTCTTTAGCATGCATAATAGGTCCTTTTTTCATTTTAATCATAGTAATAATTATAGATAGGAGAAAATTATTTTGATTTTGAATATAGATAGGAGAAAATTAAAAACAAGACAAGTTTTGACAGAGTAGCATGATCTGTATACAATAGACTGAAACAAGATTATGCTCATCAATTTTAATTTTTTTAAGAATTTAAAGTATATGTTCTTTTAACAAAAACGGAAAAACGTATTAGAATGTAAAGCTTCCACTGATAGAAGATAAATGATGAAATTGCCGATTGCAAACGGATTATTCATATTATTTGTTTCTTTGACTTACATTTTTTACTTTTTATGTTTGCCACGATTAATAATTAACAGCTAGGATCTTATTCGATGTGCATCATCATTTATATTTGCACTTTTCAGCAATATTGCCAGTTGGCATGATAAAATGCTGAAAAAATAAAATTCTTTGTTATCATTGATAAACATGCGTTCAAAATTTCAGTGATATGATAAATGTGCGTTCAAAAGGAAATTGACTTCAACGATGTGATAAACATGCGTTCAAAAATCAACGATTAAAAGATATAAAAAAAGATGATCTTTAAATAACATTTTTCTCCAATGATAGAAGATAAATGATGAAAGTACCGATTGTAAATAGTTTATTCATACCAATTGTTTCTTTGAATTTTATTTTTACTTTTTGTGTTTGCAACGGTCAGTAGTTTGACAACTAGGATCCCATTCGGCGTGCATCATCATTTTACATTTACTCTACTAAGCACTATCGCCATTTGGCACGATAAAATACTGAAAAAATAAGATTCTTCTTTGTCACTGATAGACATGCGTTCAATAAGAATTTTATTTCAACGATATGATCAACATGCGTTTAAAAGGGATTTTACTTTAACGATATGATAAACATGCGTTCAAAAATCAACGATCAAAAGATATAAAAAAGATTAAAAAAAAATCCAACGATATAATAAAAACACGTTCAAAAGGATTATTCATAAGTAGGTCTAATGGCGTTTAACAAATCAATAACGATTTTAAAACCTTAAAATGAAATGAAAATCGAAGGACATAACGAGAATTAAGATAGTTTGCCCCTCTTTGCTGAAAGGAAATATTTTTACCTACACATCATTACGGTTGTCAAACAAAAGACATACTAGAAAAGATTATATGCAATTGGGTTTCTAACAAAAAATACCTATAGAATTTTCTTTAGGTTTTTTATTCACGTATTGTTAATAGACTATATTAGATATATTTTTATTTCATTTTTAATCTCTTATAAATAATACATAAATTTCCAATATATTAATTTTATAATATATTTTTTTGTTTTCGATATTAAACTTCACACTAACCCGAGCTGTGATTTGCTGTGCTATGTTGGTTGCCACGTGGCACGTGTTTGGAAGACAAACCACGAAATAAACCCTAAAATTAGGGATAGTGGTAATAAAAGGAAAAAAGAAAGTAAAGGGTTGAAAATAAAACTTATTTAGTCTAATTTAATGGGCAGGTAAGAACTTCGTAAAAGATCACGAAAGGTAGAGTTTTCTTTTGCCAGTTACATAAAAGTTGAGTTGTGTCTCAATAAACATTATGGTTGTGAGCTATCAGCTATGTATATAATAAAATAATAGAATGTGAAACTTTATACGAAGAGAGAATTGAAAAGATTTTAAAAATAATGGTTTAAAATATAAAGAAGAAAATTAAATGATAGATAACTAGACAAATCTCATGACCCGTTGAAACTCTTATATTATATTAAAAGTGAATTAAAATTGTAAAAAATAATTAATGGAATGTAAATATAAAGAAGAAACTTAAAGAAGCAGGCGAATTTGAGAGATCGACATGATATGTATATCAAAACAAACTTGTTTGAGTTAATCCTTCTAACTTTTTATTGATTATAAAATTTTTGGAAGTATGAAATGAAAGAACGGGAATCGAACTTTCGTCAATAAAGCGAAAGTTTAGATACCCAACCAACTAGACTACTAAAGTTCTTTCTATCTTTTGCCCTTTAGCATGCATAATAGGTTCTTTTTTTTCATTTTAATTATAATAATATTTTAATTTTCTACTGCCATGAATTTTCACGATAATTTCCTTTTAGGGGCCATTTAGAATACATTTAGTTACACATGCATAAATTATAATATAGAAACTATCTACACAATAAATAATAATTTGACAGTTGTTGATCACTTATAACAGTGTGTATTGTTGTATAATGATTAATGAATAATTTTAATGGAGATTGAGACCGAATAAGTGTGAAAATTCAACTATTCCCGTTGAAAAGTTATATTAAAATTGCATTAAGATTGTAAAAAATAATGGATGTAAATATAAAGAAGAAACTTAAATAAACAAACGAATTTGACAGATCGACATGATATGTATATCAAAACAAACTTGTTTGAGTTAATCCTTCTAACTTTCTCTTGATTATAAAAATTTTGGAAGTATGAAACGAAAGAAGGAATCGAACTCACACAAATAAAGTAAACGTTCATATACCAATCAACTAGACTACTAAAGTTCTTTCTATCTTTTGCTCTTAAGCATGCATAATATGTCCTTTTTTCATTTTAATTATAATAATTTTTATATTTTCTACTACCATGTATTTTCACGATACTTTACTTTTAGGGGCCGTTTAGTTTACATTTAGTTACACATGCGTAAATTATAATATAGAAACTATCTATACAATAAATAATTATTTGGCAGTTGTTGATCAATTATAACAGTGTGTATTGTTGTATAATGATTAATGAATAATTTAAGTGGAGTTTGAGACGGAACAAGTGTGAAAATTCAACTATTCCCGTTGAAACTCTTGTGTTATATTAAAAGTGAATTAAGATTGTAAAAACTAATTGATGTAAATATAAAGAAGAAACTTAAAGAAACGTTCTATTGATTATAAAAATTTTGAAAGTATGAAATGAAAGAACGAGAATCGAACTTTCGCCAATAAAGTAAACGTTAGAGATACCCAACCAACTAGACTACTAAAGTTCTTTCTATCTTTTGCCCTTTCAGCATGATAATAGGTCCTTTTTTCATTTTAATTATAATAATTTTTTAATCTACTACCATGTATTTTCATGATAATTTACTTTCAGGGGCCATTTAGTTTACATTTAGTTACACAACATAAATTATAATATAGAAATTATCTACACAATAAATAATAATTTGGCAGTTGTTGATCAATTATAACACGGTATATTGTTGTATAATGACTAATGAATAATTTTAATGGAGACTGAGACGGAATAAGTGTGAAAATTCAACTATTCCCGTTGAAACTCTTGCGTAATATTAAAAGTGAATTAAGATTGTAAAAAATAATGGATGTAAATATAAAGAAGAAACTTAAAGAAACAGACCAATTTGACAAATCGACTTGACCTGTATATCAAAACAAACTTGTTTGAGTTAATCCTTCTAACTTTCTATTGACTATAAAAATTTTGGAAGTATGACATGAAAGAACGGGAATCGAACTCTCGCCAATAAAGTAAACATTCAGATACCCAACCAACTAGACTACTAAAGTTCTTTCTATCTTTTGTCCTTTAGCATGCATATATAATAGGTCATTTTTTCATTTTAATTATAGTCATATAATTATAATATAGAAACTATATATCTACACAATAAATAATAATTTGGCAGTTGTTTATCAATTTTAACAGTGTGTATTGTTGTATAATGATTAATGAATAATTTTAATGTTGTTTTATTTCTTGGAACGAGATGAAAATTCATACTAAAGAGGTGGAAAATGGCTCAAATCGAGGACATCTTCTATGGTTTGAGGGCTCTTTCACAAATATTTTTTTTCACTTGGAAAACTAATTAGCATTTCATTTTAATTTCAGCATGCGAAAAAAATGGTGTTAATGTATTTTCTTCACTGAAGCAAATATTCTGTCTTTTTAAGAAGAGAAAAACCTAAGGCAAATATAATTATTATGACGAATTTCATTAGGAAATTTGATGTGTGTTTCGTTGGTATAACTATCTTATTACTCAGTGAATATATAGGGTTTTCAATAACCATATTGTGCATCATAATTAAATTACTTTTATAAATGACTAGCCGTTATATAAATTGCAACTCGGTTGAAATTTTATTAAATAACCAAACACATATAAAAGCAGTTGAGTTTTACTTATATAGAATTTATATTCATTAAAAGGCTACAAGTAAATTCCAATATCTTTATTCTCAGAATCAAGCTACAAGTCTTGTTGATTCTTCGATCACCCAATCCTTTTACTTTTTGTTGGACGTTTAAATAAGGAAATTTTGAAAAAGATTATTAATTCTTTCTTAATTTTTAAAACGACAATAGTTTAGAATAATTACTGTTTGTAAAAAATGGTAAGCAGATAGGATCTGAAGGATAACTACTTTAGTGGGTTATCAGAATCTAACCTTTGGGTAATTTATTATTTTTCCTTTTTTGTATGTCGATTTGTTCTTTTCTTTAATTACGTGTTTAATATAATGCTATATACTGATGATCACTTTTACTACTCAGAACAGTATGGCAAAAATAGGGTTTCACATGATGGTGGAGTTATTCTCCCCTTTAAGTGAAAGTAGAGTTTTGGCTCAACTATATTGTTGTTGGCTATGTATTTGAATTTTGTTTTATGTTATAAGTGAGTTAAGAACATAAAAAATGATGATATTTAATATAGATAGGAGTAAATCTATATTCGGTAGATCGAAACAGGATTGTACAGATCAATTATAAAGCATTTTAAACTTTAAAATATATATTCTTTTAACAAAAAAAAAACAAATCAAAATGTAAAGTTTTCACGGATGGAATATAAATGATGAAATTACTGATTATAAATTGCTTTATTCACATTATTTATTAATTTCTTTGACTATTTTTTTTTTTTGTATCTGCAACGGTCAGTAGTTTGACAGCTAGGATCTCAATCGGCATGCATGATAAGAATGAACATTAGGCTTAACTCAACCTCAAAAACTAGCTTGTGAGGTGAGGATTGCTCAAGCCATATAATGAGGCCAAGAACCTCAAATTACTCCGATGTGGGACAACTGATCAGTGCATCATCTTATTACCTTTGTTGCACCATTGCCAGTTGGCACAATAAAACACAGAAAAAATCAATTTTTTTTAATCAATGATAAACATGCGTTCAAAAGAAATTTCGTTTCAGCGATACGATAAACATATATTCAAGAATCAACGATATCATAAACATGGGTATAATAAGATATCAAAAAGACGAATTTTCCTTCCACGATATAATAAATATACTTTCAAACAAATTAAATTATTCATAAATGACAAATCAATAAGGATTTTAAAACTTCAAAATGACATGAAAATCGAAGGACATAATGAGAATTATGATATTTTACCCCTCTTTGCTTTGCTGAAAAGAAATATTTTTATCTACACGTCATTATGGTTGTCAAACGAAAGAGATCCTAGTAAAGGCTATATGCATTTAGGTTTCTACATAAAATACCTATTCAAGTATCGTGAATATACTATATTAGAATTTTATTTCTAAATATTATTATTCACGTATTTTTAACATGACATATTTTGATTTCGTATTTAATATTGTATATATTAATAAATTTCAATATAAAATATATAAATAGTATAATAATGACATTTTTTCTTGACATTAAAAAACTTCATATTAAATCGAGCTGTGATTATCATGTGCTATTGCGGTTTCCAAAATTAGGGGTTTTGGTTATAAAAGGGAAAAGGAAAATAAGTGGTTGGAAATACCTATTTAGTCTAATACAATGGGCAGGTAACAATTTCGTGAAAGGGAATGGAACAAAATACAGTGAAAGGAGAAGAGCCCTTGAAAACAAAGAATTATAATTATAATTTGTTATGATAATCAGAATCAACCTTTTTCTTATTTTATAAGGAATAAGATTTTATGCTATATTACATATTAGTATATTTGAGTTAAAATACTTCAAGCACGTAGCAAAGCTACTTCGTCCATTCTCATGCATGGCGATATAAGGTTTCCTAGAAAGGTAAGAGTTTTCTTTTGCCATTTACATAAAAAGTTGAAGTTTGGCTCAATAAACATTATAATTATAAACTATTAATGTGAAACCTTATATTATATACTATTAATAAGATCTTTCCAAAATAATGGTTTTAAATATAAAGAAGAAAATTAATTGATAGAAATTAGGCAGATTGACATGACCCATTGAAACTCTTGTTTATAATAAGAGTGAATTAAGATTTAAGAAATAATGGATTTAAATAGAAAGAAGAAAATTAAACAAACATACAGGTTTGACAGATCCACGTGCGCATCACCAGTCACCACAAACTTGTATGGGTTAATCCTCACCTATTTTATCATCTCTCTCTCTCTTTTTTTTTTGTTTCTCGCCCTGCGTTCCGTATCCGCATTGGAGTCCGACTATATTCAGATTTACGTCATGTAGGGTCCTATTCGAGGAAAAACGCTCACTACCAAGGATTTTTCTATACCCAAGATTCGAACTCGACCTCTAATTAAGGGAGGAACAATCTCATTCACTACACCATATCCTTTGATGGTCACCTATTTGATCCTATATATATATATATATAGCATTTAATAATTTACAAAGTGTCTGATTTAACTATTTAAAATGAATCATATTATATATTCATGCATGGAAGATGTGTAATGATATTACTGAATTTGTTGTAACATCTTCAATCTTTATCTGCAATAATTGTCTCCTCTAACTTTCTTTTACGCTATTGGTTATAAAGTTTTAAAAGCATATATGAAATCAAAGAACGGGTATCGAACTCTCACGGATAAGATAAAAGTTCAGATATCCAACCAACTGAACTACTAAATAAGTCTTCTTATCTTTTGCACTTCAGCACACACTTATCAGGTCTTTTTATTTTATTTTATTTGTAACAGTTTTAAATTTTCTACTACCATGTCTCCTCACAATAATTTACTTTTGCCGTTTAGTTTACAACTAGTTACACATGCATAAATTATTATGTAGAATTATTTACACAATAAATAATAATTTTGCAATTGTTGATCAATTATAAATGTGTATATTCTGTATAACGATTGATGAATAATTTTAATCAGGACAAGTGCAAAAAGTCAATTGTAACCCTGCGCTTGTTATTTATTGGAACAAGATGAAAATGGTTCAAATTTAGAAAATTTTCTACGGGTTGAGGGCGTTTTTCACAAATAAATTTTCTATCATATTACTTAGTGAATACATAGGGTTTTCTATAGCAATATTGTGCATCCTAATTAAATTGCTTTTAAAAAAGCAGTTGAGTTTTACTTATATAGAATTTATCTTCATTAAAAAGCTACAAGTAAATTCCAATATCTTTATTCTCCGAATTAGATTATCACTAAACCAGATCTAATTAAATTGGTTCCATTAATTTTCATTGCAAGTAACACTCTGATACGTCGCATTTATGCAATTGCTAAACATAGGAGTATATGAAGATTACTTTATGAAAAAATGGAGAACTTGAACTTGTTGAAAAATGCAAGTATATGTAATTCTGCATCCTTAATTACTTTGTGTGCATTTATTAAAAACGTCTTTTGAAAAACATACAAATATATTTATGCATTCTTATAGCCTGTTTGGCCAATCTTATAAAATCTGCTTATTTTGAGAAGTGTTTTTTTTTTCAAAAGTTCTTTTCTAAAAATTGCTTTTAGTTGAAATCAGTTTATATTTGGCTAATTAATGTGAAAAATACTTTTGAGTAATAATTAGTGTTTGACCAAACTTTTAAAAAGTGTTTCAAAGTGTATTTTTCTCAAAAATACTTTTCAAAAATATGATTCTGGGGAGAAATCACTCTTCCTTCAACTTCTACTCAAAAATACTTTTTTCTTCATAAAGTTATGCCAAACACCTTAATTTTGAAAAAAAATACTTTTGATTAATAAATAAAAACACTTTTGGTCAAAAAAAAAAAAGCTAGGCCAAACAGGCTATTGCAATATGTGCAATGGAAAAAAAAGTAAAATACTACTCCCTCTGTTCTAGTTTATTTGAACATATTTCTTTTTTAGTGTGTTCCAAAAAGAATGACCCTTTTTAAATTTGAAAATAATTTAGCTTAAACTTGTAATTCTATCCTTAATGAGAAGCTTTTATAACCACACTAATACTCTAGACCCCTTATTAACTTGTTTAGGACCACAAATCTTAAAAATCTTTATTCTTTTTTAAATTTGTACCCAATAAAATATGTTCACACGAATTGAAACGGAGGAAGTAACATACTTAAAAAGTCAACCAAAAAATGCAAGAGACAACAAAGCAAATTAACCAAGGCATAAAATTTTAGAGGAAAAAAGAAGAGCAAATTAACCACACATGATAAAGCTCTGGTCCTTTTCTTAACAATCATATTTGTTATCTGAAACGCAGTGATCCAACTAATCAAGATTTGCACAACATAAAGGGTATTTAAGGTGGAAAACATAAAGGGTATTTAAGGTGGAAGCGCTCTTACAGAAATTTTTGTCATTCGAAGTCTCGAACCTAAGACCTCTCGTTGAGGATGTGAAGGGGTCGCATCCATCAAAGGGCACTCCTTGTTTTTGCAATTAATTAACTAACTTTTCAAGAAATTATTTATAATAGAAGTTTTTCGACTACATTAGTCTTGTTGATTATTGGATCACTCAATCCTTTTACCTTTTTTTTGGATGTTTATTAGCGTAGTAAATAAGGAAATTTTCTTGAAAATTAAATTAAAGATAATTAATTCTTTCTTGATTTTTAAAGCAACAATAGTTTAGAATAATTACTATTAGCGTAAGTGATAGAGATAGGATCTGAAGGAATAACTATCTTTAGTGGGAAACATAAAATAAAATGTAAAATTTCTAAACCTCCATTCGGCATCACTATATGGTTTCAACTTCGATTTCTATCTAAAGGTTTGAGTGCTTAAGAGTTAAGATATAGAGGCCTATATTTTCCTTTGACAGTTTAGGTTAAATACATGGCGCAATTGATCTTTTCTTCTTTTCCTAATTACTCTTCGAAAATAATAATTTGTTAATTTTGCCAATATCAAACAGGCAGTTCGTGCAAACCAATAATTTGTTATCCAAATTTAAGGATAAACAGTTTAGCGTCCACCGTGGGGATAAGAATAATAATGATTGTTCATTGTTGATTCTGATAATATGCGTTATTTTGTGCTTGTTCTTGTCAAGTATTTTGGCTCTCAGGTTAAAATATGTCAAACTCACAAAATGTACCCACACATAGTGACGATGGTCTCGGGTTTCACGGAGAAAATGACAATGTAATTGTCCAAGAGCCAAGGTGCCACCAACTAATCTAGGGGAAGCATCGGTTTCCGATCCAATCGATATCAGTTCGCACGTTGCTATAAATAAGGACCTAGGCGCAGACCCTGAAGGGAGTGTACACAGGAAGGCCGGTCTAGTGGCCAAGAAAATCGAAGCTAATGATAAAAAAAGTTGATAGATACTGGGGGAACCACTAATCTTGAAAGGGAAGGATACAAAGAAATTTTTACAAAATTGGTTCCCTCCGAGTTCGGCCCCGAAATCCATTCCAAAGAAGTTTCGTATGTCGGACATGCCTAAATACAATGGGACTACCAATCCCAACGAGCATGTCACCTCCTACACATGCGCCATCAAAGGTATTTGGAAGATGATGAGATCGAATGTGTTTTATTAAAGAAGATCGGGGAAACCCTATTGAAGGGAGTAGTGATTTGGTACCACAATCTACCACCGAATTCCATTGACTTTTTTTCCATGTTGGGAGGACTATTTCATAAAGGCACATGTCGGAGCCATAAAGGTTGCGACAAGGAAATCAGACCTTTTTAAAGTAAGACAGATGGATAATGAAATTGTGAGGGAGTTTATGTCCCAATTTCAAATGGAATGCATGAAGATGTCACCGGTCAGAGATGATTGGGTCGTTCAAGCTTTCACTCAGAAATTGAATGAACAAAGTTTGATAGCATCACATCAGCTGAAGCAAAATTTGATCGAGTATCCGGCTGTAATTTGGGCAGATATACACAATCAGTACGATGGCCAATTAAGAGCTCATTTCGGTTCAATACACTCAAACAGGTCAGCAGCTAAAATCAGAGGGACATCGACAGGGATCCTAAATCGAACAAAGATCAATATGAACCGTACACCTCAGATCGCAGGAATAGTGGTCCAGGATGAAATTCCACCCAAAACAATCGAAAAAGTGACCGAGGACAGAATTCTCGGGGAATCATGAGCAAAACTGGTTCTGATAAGTACGTGGATCCCATAGAGGCACCTCGATTATCAAGATATAATTTAGTATCGATTCATTGGTCATTGTATCGGCAATTGGAAAAATCAAAGACATCGGATGGCCCAGGCCCATACAGACCGACCCTCCCCAAAGGAACCCCAATATGATGTGTAAATATCATGGCACACATAATCATAAGACCGAGGATTGCAGGAAATTAAGGGAGCTATCCAGTTTATTCAATGAGGTCCATGTTCGAGAATTCCTAAGTCATCGAGCCAAGAATCATTTCAAGGAAAGGGACGCCAACAGAAAAATGACCAAGAAGAGCCGCAACATGTAATTCATCTGATCGTCGAAGGGGTCAATATTCCACAAGGGCCCATGTTCAAACGCACTTACTAGGGAGAAATGAACCTAGGACTATGTTCTAAAAGGTACCGTATCATTCAACGAGGAGAAGGCAGAAATAATTTCTCAGCCTCACAATGACGCGCTGGTAATTTAGTTCTTATTAGATAAAGTTCAATTTAAGTGAGTTTTAGTGGATCGAGGTAGCTCGGCAAATATCATTCGATTAAGGGCCATGGAATAGCTCGGCCTGCAAAATCAGATAGCTCGAGTCTTGAATAGTTTCAATATGGCAAGTGAAACAATTAAAGGAGAGATTATCCTACCTGTGAACGTGGTTGGAACTATCCAAGACACCAAGTTTCACGTAATCGAGAGCGACATAAGGTACAATGCCCTGCTCGGGAGGCCTTGGATCCACAACATGAGGGCATTCCCTTCGACTCTCCAACAAATAATGAAATTCCTCACTTCGGGCGGGGTCAAGACGATGTACGGGAAGCAACATACTGCAAAATAAATATTCACGGTCAATGAGGTAATACTGATTTTGGCACTATAAACATCGGAAGGATCGGGAATCAAGGGCAAACATGAAGCCAATAAGAGGAAGATTTTTTGACCACTCAGACCTTTGTTGTTCCCGAAGATTTCGACGCCACCAAATCGACGGTCGAAAAGCTCAAACAGGTTATATTGATCTAGCACCTTCCCGAGCGAAAGGTATACCTGGGAACGAGGTTAATCCCAGAACTCAAAAAAATTCTTATTCATTTTCTTATTGATAGCATAGATTGTTTTTCTTGGTCCCACTTAGACATGACAAGGATCCCACCATAAATAACACATATCGACTAAGCCTAGACCCAAAGTTCAGACCGATGAAACAAAAGAAAAGGCCCCAATCCGAGGTAAAACACACATTCATAAAGGACAAGGTAACTAAACTTCTCAAAATAGGGTTGATTTGGGAAGTAAAGTATCCTAGTGGTTAGCTAATATAGTCGTAGTTCCTATAAATTAAAAGGGAACAAACTTAGGATGTGTGTAAATTATAAGGATTTGAACAAGGCATGTTCCAAAGATTCTTTTCCACTTCCTAATATCGACCACATGATCGGTGGCACGGCCGACCACGAGACCCTTAGTTTTCTCGATGCGTATTCCGGGTATAATCAAACTCAAATGAACCTGGAAGACCAGTAAAAGACTTCATTTATCACCAAGTATGGAACATATTGTTATAATATAATGCCCATCGGGATAAAAAATGCAGGAGCTACCTACTAATGCCTAGTAAATAAAATGTTCGAAGAATAGATACGTAAGTCATTGGAAGTATATATTGACTATCTAGTTAACTCTCTGCATGCATAGGACCATTTGACACATTTGTAGGAAACATTCAATTTACTGAGAAAATACAAAATAAAGCTCAACCCCGAGAAATATGCTTTAGGGGTCGGTTCAGGAAAGTTTCTTGGCTTTATGGTGTCAAATCGCGAAATCGAGATCTACCCTGACAAAATCAAGGCTATCAAAGAATGACCATCATGGACAGTGTTAAAGCCGTGCAAAGGCTAACAGGGAAGATAGCTGTCGTAGACCGCTTCATATTGAGATCGTCGGATCGGAGTCATAAATTCTTCTCTCTACTCTAAAAGAAGACGATTTCGCTTGGACCTTGGAATGCCAACAGACGTTAGAAGAATTGAAGTGATACCTCTCTAGCCCACCATTGCTTCATACTCCAAAGGCAGATGAAAAACTTTGCTTGTACTTAGCAGTCTCGAAGATTGCAGTAAGTGGTGTTCTGGTTCGAGAAGAGCAAGGTACGCAATTCCTGTTTATTATGTAAGTGAAACTCTAGGAAAAATGGAAACTAGATATCCACACTTAGAGAAATTGGCACTTGCATTGATAAACGCCTCTAAGAAGCTAAAACTATATTTTTAATATCACCCCATATGTGTATTAAACACTTACCCACTTCGTAATATTGTGCATAAGCCCGAACTGTCGGCCCGATTGGCCAAATGGGCAGTCGAACATAGTGGGTATGATATCGAATATCAACCCCGAGCAGCCATCAAGTCTTTGGTTGTTTGATGATGTAGTTTCTTGTTTGTGAACTTTATCCCAGGAAAGGTTTGAACATAAACAATTAGGAGTAAACTGACCGCAGAAGATATTTTCTCTCACAATTGGCTTCATAATAAAAATACTCTCTTACCAGTGGTTTTATAATGAGAAAGAGTCTAATCGATTGTGCTTGAATACGTACTGTACGTAGTTAACTTGATCTTGCTTATTTCTTCTTTCTGTAGTACAGGCTCTAGTGTCATCATCGATACAATGTCGTTCATATTTGATACGGTATAACTATTTAGAAAACTAACCTGATTTTACCATTTGAGAAAGCTTGGTGAAATTTGTTTATTATTCTCGAACCGCATGATTATTAGTTGATTTGGAGCTCTGCCCATATCTTTTGTTGAGTTTTGAAGGTTTGGGACTTGATAAAACTGGTAGATTATCTTACTGTGTTGAGTTGTCCCACATCGGAGAGATTTGAGGTCTTTGGTCTCCTTATATGGCTTGGGCAATCCTCACCTCACAAGCTAGCTTTTGGGGTTGAGTTAGGCCCAATGTCCATTCTTATCATGGTATCAGAGCCAGACTCATCCCAATTATTGTTACCGATATTGGGTCGGAATCACTGGCAAATCTCTTGGAGGTTTGACAAGTAAATTAGGAGTTTTACTTAACAGTATATAAACATCAAGTTCAACTACATTCCGCATTACAGATATGCATGCTTGGTTTGCTGCATTTGTTGACACTTGCTATTATGCGGTTGTCCCCATAATTAGCGTTCTGTTAAGTATAATAGGATCAACGATAGAGTGTAATTGTAATGAACATGGGTTTTGTCGGCAGAAGAAATGAGAAGAGAAGAAGCGATACAAATTAGGTTAGGCATAAGGTGACGTGGTAGCATCAGGAGCGTTGATCTTTAATAATAGTGGACGGTCAGATTTGAAGTATTAATAATAAAAGGGGAGAAAATATATAGGAATACCTATAATCCCTATATATACGTGGATATACAGCAGCTGGACAGTTATGCAAAATCTGGTATTTTCTAAATTCTTTCTCTCTCTATAACTACCCAAATTCCTTTCTCTCTCTATCTCCCCTCCTAAATTCTAATCCTTTTCTTTTCTTCTTCTTTCTTCTTCTACAGGTATTAATGGAGGTTTAGATATATTGTAGAACTATTCCTATAAGCTGTAATTTTCAGTTGATAATAATAATAACTCCATTGATTCCATATTTACTTGTTTTCATATACAATTCATTGGGAATATTACAATTGCTATCAGAGCACTTTCTTGGCCCTAGAATAATGACGATTACAGAAACTAGAGCAAAAACTACTGAAGAAAACATTAAAAGAGTGGAAAATCAGCTACAGGAACATATGGCTTCAACAAATCAGAAGTTTGATGATCTGAGTAGTAAACTAGTTCTTCTAATGGAGAAGTTACTTCCTCAACATGATGGCATTCTGGGCAGTGGTCCTTGAGATGGATTACAGCTCGATAATTCTGGAGCTAAGAGCAGGTATGGAGATACAGTTGAATCTTCACATGGGAGAGGGCATTTCAACCACGGATTTGAATTTCCTTACTTTGATGGAGTTGGATCCGATCCTTGTTCATGGCTGAGAAGATGTGAAAGATATTTTCAATACAACCAAGTATTAGATCCTCAACAGAAGTTAGAAGTTGCAGTGCTTCATCTGGTGGGTAAAGCTGAAGCTTGGTTCTTCTCATATCAGGTGAGTCATGGTAATATCTCTTGGAAGGATTTCCGTGCAGAGATCTGTAGAAGATTTGCTGAAGCAGCTAATAGTAAGTTCAATTTAATTGGTGAATTCGAAAAATTTGAGCAAAAAAGGAACAGTTAATGAATACTTAGAAAAATTTGAAGAGCTTAAAGCTTGGGTGTTAATTAGAAGACCTACTATTCCAAAAGAATTTTTTTTAGAATTCTTTGTGGAGGGACTTAAAGAAGAAATTAGGAATACTGTTAAAATGCTCAATCCTTATACACTTAGCCAAGCTGTGGAGAAAGCTAGATTTCAGGAGAAAGTTATTGAGGTACAAGTGAGGAAGAGCAGGGCAAATTGGGGCAAAGCACCAGTGCAGAATTCCAATACTGTAGTGACTAAACCACAGGGGAATTGGCTTAGAGAAGGGCAGAACAATACATCAAGTGCTGGAGTGAAAAGAAATCATAATTTGTGCTACAAATATGGGGAAAAATGGATTCCTAGCCATCAATGTAAGAATAAGCAACTCAATACAATGACAGTTGGAGAAGAAATAAGAGTGGCAGATCAAACAGTTGACTTACCTCAAGAATTGAAGTTCATTGAGAACTCACGAGAGATGGAAATAATGGAGGAGGCTGTTAGTCTCAATGCTTTATCAGGAACAGAAGTCCCTAATACCATTACTTTGAATGGAACAGCAAAAAAGAAGATACTGACTATTTAAGCATATTTAAGTGGCAAGCAAGAGTTAACAGTATCACGGCTGTCTTTGAAGGCGAACACGGCTCCAAAAACCTTAGTAGTTTTTTTATTTTACTGTTGTCTATATGGTAATGAAACATACATTGAGATCATAAACATTAATAACTATTTTAGTAGCGGATTCAGTAAGAGAAAGAAGAAATAATCATTGAATCTGATAAAACAAGAAGCAACATGGGGTAGCTAAGCAGCTCTAGATTAGGCAGAAAAAAGTAAGATCCGCCATATAGTTCGGACTATTCTGGATTTGATGAATTGTAAGATATAAAAGGTTTGTCAATTATTTGCTTATTACTATCACCAATTTTGGTATTGAGATGCCTGTGCCCATGAGAAATTGAGAAGCCACCCTTAATAGTAATTAGGGGTGGCAAAATAGATCAAAGAAAATAGTTAATCATCCATATTATCAACTAAAAAATGGGTTGGATAACAAACATTTTAAAAACGGGTCAAATATAAATATGAACTATATTATTCATTTAGAAAATGGGTAATCAATGAGTAACCAATTGATAACCAATGAGTCTAACTTTTATTTTTGTAAAACATCAAATTTGGAGTTCGTCAAGTCAGGGAGACTAAGAATTTTTCAAAAAATGATCATATACCAGAAGTCATGGATAATATGGGTTATCCATATTAATCCGCCGGTTAACCCTTTTTTATCTGTATTAATATGAATTGAGTCGGATAAATAATCTGGTTTTTACGAACCATATCCGACCCGACCCGCTCATTTGTCACCCCTAATAGTAATAGAACCCCGTGCAATGTTTCCTCCAGTGATAGAGAGTTGCGTACCGATAGAGAACTCAATTGACCTCGACTGGAGAATCAAAAACATATACAGTATTAATGTGGATATTCTGACCAAAAATTAGTCAACGATCACAATCATTCATTGTGCACTGTTACAGAGATTTGAGTGAAACGACCACCATTAGAAATCTCTTCAGATTAATCATTGCTTTCCTTGTTCATTGTTACAGAGATTTGAGTGAGAGACCCAGTTGACCACAATTTAGAGATCCCTTCAAAATCATTCTTGCTTTCAAATCCCAAGATTGAATGATGATGCTTCTGTTGAAATATAATCAAGGCTTGGCTTCAGAGGCCTCTTGCCTTAGACTACAATGCTCGTTAATTATAGTGATTAGAGCGGAAAACCAGCATACTCTTATGGGTTTGGACGTTAATATTTCTACAGGAATATGTCATGATCCATCTTTCGTGTCTTGTTTGAGTCTGCAGTTTTCCATCTTCACTTGTCTCCCACCCAAGGTTATGCTAGCAGGACAATCATCTATAATCAACCTTTTCTTGGCTTACTAAACTATCATCGTGGGAGAAGATTGTCGAAAGACTTGACAGTAAATATTTTGAATCAACAAATACACAATATAAACCTTAAGAAAAATACAACCAAATTAAGAGGGAATACTTCCAACACAAAGTGAAATGAAGAAAAAGGAACTTTGTAAAGCTTTTGGACATTTCATTCACTTTTTCTCAGATGATTACACTGGTTTGTAGAGCCAAAGTTACAACAACCATCAAATAGCTTGAGGGAAAAAAAATAGGAAATTTTAGGACTAACTTATTATAATAAATGGAACTTCTAGCTGATTGTAATTAACAAACTTTCCCGCCTTATTTCCGAGCCCAAATTCAGCATGCTTGAATTACTGCTTCTTCTGCATGGATATGATCTCATATGATATGCGGGTCAAGACGATCCTCCCTACGATGCATCATGAAGAACGAAAGAAGGTCAAGAAATGCACTTAACAAATGAGATCTAGGATAAAGAAAGAGTTAAGAATTTGTTAGTCCTTACCAAGGGCAAACCTTTTGCAGCTCTCTGCTCCAAAAATGTTGATGGCTTATAGAAAGCACCATATGCCTCATGCCAAGTTTTTAGCTTTGAGTATATGTATTCAGATCCAATTGTATCAGCCCAAAACATGACACCTCCACTGCAGAAAAACATAGTGATTATTAGCAAATCATACAAGTAATGAATTCGAGTTCGGAGATAGGCAATAGCAACTGAAGAAACTGTTGCTACATACGTTTCTGAGGGAAATTTAAACCCATGCACAGATGCAATATCAATATCAGATGCTCGGACAACTATTCCTTCCTCAATAACTCGACAAGCCTCATTCACCACTGGAAAGAATATCATTTCAAGGATTTCTTCATCGGTCACAGATATTGGCTGCCAACAAAATCACGTTAAGCCTTATATCAATCAAACATGCACAATAGCATTTGCTGTAGTTAGACGAGAATGTTTGCTTTAGTTTTAACAAACAAGAATTCAGATTAAAAGAAGGATTCAACTGCAACAAACCTTTCCACCAGGAGCAATCTTAGTAAATCGCATAGACTCCTCAACAACTTGAATCACAGAGTGATCAGCTTCTGGCTTGCTTCCCTTTTTGTATGTGTAATATCCTTTTCCATTCTTCTTACCTATGATTCAAGTATATATTCACTTAGAAAACCACACCACTTTGAGTGACAAATCTTGGAAATTGAACTGAGTAGCAGACTGTTGCAACTTTACTACTGTTATTCTTCTTGTAAAGATCATTTAACTTCTTTTTACATTTTGTTTCCTTTTAAAAAAAATTATCCAAAAGTTAAAAGTGGAAAATACAAGTGTCTCCAGTACCTTCCCGCCCATTTTCTACCATCAGTTGAACAAAGGGTGACTGAAAAGCGCGGTCTGGAAAAGCAGCAACAAACTCTTTTACACCAGCCAAAAATATACCATAGCCACTAAGATCCTGAAGCCTGCATATCATAATATACCAACTTGGTTTAAATATGCAGAAATGATTTTGGTGTAAATAAAAGCAAATACGGATGAACAGTAGTGTTTGTGCAAGCATAAAACATGCCACTATCACTCTAGAGAAAGAACTTACTGGAAAGGGCCAAGCCGCATGCCAAACTCAGTGATCACGCGGTCAATTCTGAAGATATCAACACCTAAATTTGCCAACAGGTCTGGTCCTTGCATATAAGGGAAGAAGCTCCGGTTGACAGCAAAACCAGTACAATTTTTCACTACGATGGGGACTTTTTTCATAGTCTTGGTGAATCTTATAACATCAACAATTACTTGGGGAGAAGTATTTTCAGTCCTCACGATTTCCACCAGAGTCATCATATGAGCAGGACTTCACCCGGAAAAAGAAAGAAAAATGAGAACCAAGAAAATTAGAATTAAGGAATACAATAAGTCATGAAGCGGTAATAGAATATACCCTCCAAGTTAAGAATGCATCTATTGCATAATCTCATGAGTTGGTTTTTATTTAGCGGAGTGGTGGTGAAAGTGCTTGTAAATTCACTATGTTATTCCTATTTTTCTAATCAGGCTCTTGCAGTAATTTGTTAAATGACAGTAACACCAGACTGTCTTTCCCTTTTTTAAGTTTTAGCTTAATGTTAAGCAAGAAACATTCTGATCAAGTTGTTAAACCATCATAACCCTTGAAACTAATTTTCTGGTTTCAAACTAATATGCTCGTAAAACATTTATGGTTGTGATAAAAACATTCAGATAAGCACGCTGGTTAAACCTTTTTATAGAATCCTGTACAACTTTCCTCTAAAATCTATCTCCCTGTTTTCACGTTGATATGATCTTATAACACAAATGTTGTTTGTGATAAAACGGATCAACACATATAGCAAAGTTCATTCTCTTCACAACTCAGTGTAAAGATTCGAGCAAAAAATCTGGTAGAGAATTGAACCTCACCTGAATAAATGTATTCCCAAAATGCGATCTTGACTACTTGTTCTTTCGCCAATCACATCAAGACTAATTGTAGATGTGTTTGATGCAAAAATGCAGTCTGGAGAACAAACTTTTTCAATATCTTCAAATATTGATTGTTTCAGCGACGCTACCTCATTAACAGCCTGAAGACAGAGAGACGTAAATTTCATCAGAAAATAATGAAAATGTGTATAATATGCATCATCTACAAGGATAGGAGAAAAATATTCAATATGGAACTAAAATAACAGAAGTTAGAGATTTAACGACATCAGAGTTGAAGTAGGGAAAAACGATGCATGGACAAAAGGTGTTCAAAAGGATGTTTCTTAGACATCAATAGTATGGAAATACAAGGCAAGAGAATAGCATGAAAACTAAGAGGAAGAAGGGAAGAAGGGGTCAATGGATTACCTCAATGACCATGTCAACATCTTTTAGATCCTCATAGTCTAAAGTGCCTTTAAGAAGAGACAAAGTCCTTTTCATCTTATCCTGATTCAGCTGTCCTCTTGTTACTAGGCCTTGTAGATTTGCTGGAACACAAATAGCATAAACAACATATCAGATGACATCCAAATTTTGCTTTTGTCCTACTACTATCTTTACTACAGATTCAACAAGTTGTACTAACCTTCTACTGATTTCACAGCTTTCAATAGATATTCATGGTTAATTTCTTTAAGTACGACATTCATGTTGCTCATAATTAGTGCTGTAGCAATGCCAGATCCCATTAAACCGCCACCAACAACGGCAACTTTTTCTATTCTCCGCGGCTTAAGCCCAGTATCAGTAACACCTGGTACCTGTAAATTGTATTACAGCATTGTTAGACTACGCTTAAGCCCTCACAAAGCTGGCCTAAAAATACACAACATATCAAGATTCTCTTTTACAGAGTGCGGTTTTATTAAGCATGACAATTAGTACAGAACTCTACCAGACAGGGGCGTATCTATAGCCTGCAATACGGGGCACGTGCACCCATGACCCGTCCGTCAAATTAGATATTTTATGTACATATTTTCTAAAATTTGTCTAATATTATGTATTGGCACCCATGCTCCATAAAAGTTGAATGGTGCACTTGGTTCAACACTTAATTAGTTTCCCTTCTTTTTTAGTAGTGCACCCATTTTATCGAAATCCTAGATCCGCCTCTGCTACAAGGCATGAAGAAATCTTTATATGCTTTCTTATGGATAAAATGTACCAAATAAATCCAGGTATAGAAACAGTTCCAGTTTTTTGTCCCTTCAACAATGAAAGAAAGAGACCTAATATCTGACCTTTGATGTTGCACGTTCAGCGAGAAATACGTGAAGAAGACCTTTTGCAGTATTTGACATCACCAGCTCTTTAAATACTTTATCCTCCTACAATCAGTTGCGCATGGATTATAAGTCAGAAACCAAACAAAGATTTTGGGAGCACATCATTGAAATCATCAATCTCTAGTAATACATCACAAAAGCAAACTATAGAAATGCAGTTTTGTGTCATAGGATTGCTCACCTTAAGAACACCAGAAACTCCTCCAGATATGATGCCTTCTTCGATCACATCAAGACAGGCACTGTAATGAGGTGCTCTGTACCGTTGTCTAGCACTCTTCAGTATCTCGAGAGATTCATCCTTAGGTCCAAGTTTATCTGTCTTTTCAAGAGAATTGCAATGTGGTTGGCGCCCTTCAACGATGTCAAGTGCCCAGCACCGAGCAACTGCCAATAGCTCCTCAGAAGAGACAATGGCATCAATAAGTCCCAACTCCTTTCCCTCTTCAGAAGTTATGGTTTTGGATGACTGTTCAATATTTAGACAAAGATTCAGCCTCTTTATGCTACCATCTAATTCAGAAACACTAATAGTTTCATAGTGTATATTTCAAGAATGACACTTACCATCAACATATCAACAGCCTTTGAGGTCCCGACTAATCTTGGAAGCCTCTGGGTGCCTAAAAACACGCATTCAAATTTTTCAGCAGAAAGTTTCTTAAAATGAAAAGGCGCCAATTTTAAACATAAAGAAGTGTACCTCCACATCCAGGAATTACTCCAAGTTTCAGCTCTGGTAAACCAAGATCAGCTTTTGCTGTGGCAATTCTAGCACTGCACCCCTACATAATTTAAATTGAGAAAATCAATTAATTGACAGATACATGCAGACAAATAAGGAAATGAAATGAAAAAACTAGAGCAGAGAGAACAAACCATAGCCAACTCCAAGCCACCACCAAGGGCAAATCCTTGAATTGCAGCAACAGAAGGCTTCTTCCCGTCTAAATATGACCACCAGACAAAGTTGTGATTAGATAATCAAACTACATATCACCCGCAAACTACTTTAGAACTTATACAGAAATTCTTAGCAAAGAACATATAATGTTATAGACATACTTTCCATTTTATTAACCACTAGTCCAATTGATGCATCAGGTAGAAGTGATATATCTCCTGGAGATTTAGAAGGAAAAAGCTGGTTAGATAACAAGGGGACATTAGCTGATCAGGAACAAGCGACAACTGAAAAAAAAAAATTACCATGCTTATGAACATTCTCCATAACACTGATGTCCAAACCACCACAAAATCTACCATCAGCACCTATCAGCATAAAAGGAAGACGTCACAACAAATTTTCAAATTAAAAATTTAGTCAAGCACAAAGTCATTTTAAGGAAGAGGAGCCTTAGAGCAATTGTAAAGTTGTATTCATGTGACCTATAAATCACGGGTTCGAGTCGTGAAAGAAGCCACTAACGCTTGCATTAGGGTAGACTGTCTACATCACGACCCTAGGGGTGTAGTACTTCTCCGGACCCTACGTGAATGCGGGATGCTTTGTGAACCGAATTGCCCATAGAGTCATTTCAAGAAAACAGGTAACATTAGCAGTACATACATCTCTTGCTCCTTTATACTAATTGGTTTAACCCTTTTACTTATTGACATGAACTCTTTAAACAATTTGCCAATATTAAATCAGACTACATAATCATATTTTTTAGGATATTTATAGATACTCAGAGTCAGAGATTATAACAAGGATATAAACTGTGCTTTTCCTCTTTATGTGTAAAAATATGACTCCGGGCGTATCTAGAGTATAGTGTATGGTTCCCAGGAACCTAATAACTTTTGCGTACACCCTGTATTTTTATTAAAATTTTTACTAAATATCTATAAATATCTAAAAGTGAGATATTAATTTGAGATTGCGATAGAAACCCATAAACTTCAAATTTTGGATCCGGCTCTGACTCCAATAGTTAAAGTTCACTATATTAAACTCTTCCTTTCTGTAATTGAACTCCCTCAAGGACCATTTTGACTATTGTGTGACAGAGATTGTTTTTTAATAACCTGTCCAATCTACCCAAGTTTAAACAGGTTGGATCATCACCCATTTGTTAAAAGTTGATTTTTTTTTTCCCATCCAATTATTAGGTAAAAAAGACGGCTTCAAAACTGGGTAACCTGTTGGGTCAAAATTCAAACTCAAATCCAAACATATAAAATTAAACTTGAAGATTGAGAATTACATAAATTTGGAATAACTTAAAGCTAACAATTCAAGAAAACTGTATTAGTATTCATAATTTTTTCTTCAAAAGCAAAATAAAAGAGAAAGTTGGATCATGTTAACCAAACTCATTTTGATCCAATCAAACTTTGAATGGATCATGACATGTTTGATGGTCTGACCCATTCAATTGTTACCTCTAGCTGGAAAAGTAGTTTAAGCTCCCGTTTGGTCAAAGATTTTCTCTTACTTGTTTAAAAAAAATGAAAACATTCCTTGTTCATGGAATTTGATCAGTTTTTAAAAAAAAATTAAAGAAAAACTTTCAAGTTTCAAAAACTAGTTTGGGCCAGTTTTTGGATGAAAATTTTCTTCCACCCACAAAATTTCAAACTTTTTTTTTAAAAGTAAAATGAACGTGTAAACACAACTTCAACTTCCAAAACCTATTTTTCAACACAACTTGAAAAAAAAAAAAAAAAGACTTTTTTCAGTTTTCAATCAAATCTATGTCCAAAATAAGACTTGTCACTTTTACAGTTAAACTACATAGATTATAAATAGACGTGTGTAATTCCCAGAAGAGTAATTGGAACAAAACTTACCAGAAAGAACAATGGCCTTTACGGTGTCGCTATCAATTGCCTCTTGATAGAATCTCTTCAACTCTTCAAGTGCTATTATTGATAATAAAGAAGTATTAATAACACTTTCTACAATTGGAAATACTTTCAAAAAGTTGGCCACTTGGAGAAAAAGACAGAACTAGGAGTATATTTTTGGAGATTTTTTGTTAAGTTGGAGATTGTAAAGATTATGGAATGTGAAATTTTATAGTAATTCAAATAAGAAGAAAGCTAAGGAACCTGAGAGAGTTAAGGCATTGACAGGTGGATTAAGCATAGTGATAACAGCCACGCCATCATTCCCTATTTCCATATTGATTGATGCCTTCTTTGCCATTTCTTTGATTTTCTTCACACAAATTAAGTCGTATTTCCTGAAACAGCATACGATGGAAATTACATCAATGTCACCGACTTGCACAAAGAATTTCAAAATTATAGTCTCTTAAAACTAATAAAATGAAAACCATGTCTACGATTCTTAAAAGCAGCAGAAACTCAATTGATTGTCAATAAAGGTACGGCAAACAGATATATCGGAACTAAAAGGAGTAATTAAACAATGCTATCGCTGAGAATTTTGTACCCCAATTTAGTTGAAAAGAAGGAGAAGCCGTGCCTTGTAATTTTGGTTGAAGATGTTTGGTTTGTTAATTGTTATGCGAATGATTGCTGATATATGCTGTATTTATATGCAAGAAAAGGATGGAGAATAGTGATAATATAATTAACTACTCAAGTTGTGAAAATCAAGTAGCCAAATAAGCCGACTTCATAGCCTGCCAAAAAAGACTGTGACCTTAGCTTGCCCGCCCTTTTCAATAATTCTATCCCCCTCTTTTCCATTTACTTACTATTCCCATGTGCTCCAAAATTATTAAAACCATTTTTATATACTCCTACTTTAGGAGTGATAAACGGGCGGGTCAGGTTAGATATGGTTCGGGTAAAAAATAGGTAATGAATAAATGGATCAGTTATTCGATCCGACCTATATTTAATACGGTAAAAAATGGATTAGTCGGCGGATAATATGAGTTACTCGTATTATTTATGACTTCTTGTATATGATCACTTTTGGGAGATTCTTAGTCTCTCTAATTTGACAAACCCTCAATTTGAGACTTTACGAATATAAAAGTTAGACTCATTGGTTATACATCAGTTACTTATTAGTTATCCATTTTCTAAATGGATAATATGGTTCTTATCCATATTTGACCCGTTTTTAAACAGTTCATTATTAAAACCCATTTTTTAGTAGCTAATATGGGCGAGGAATTAAAAAATAGCTAGATTTACCACTGGTCGTTGAAAAATAGCCAAGTTTCAAAAGTCATCGAAATTTAGCCACTTTTTATGTAAAGAGAAATTTGAGCGAAAACACTGTTCAAAATCCGAAAAATACGCCCGCATATTTTACGGGAGTTCCAGCAAGTATAAATATCCAGTATAATATACTGGAGTTTGGAGCTTTGGAGCTCCAGTCTCCCGCAAATTTTACAAGAGTTCGCAAAGATACCGATCCAGCATAATATGCTGGAGTTCGTACACAAATATATCAGAACTTCCGTAAATTATACGGAACAGGTCCCTGTTGCAGCAAATAGTGGCTATTTTTTATTGACTTCGTAAACAATGGCTATTTTTCGATAGCCAATCGTAAAAATAGCTATGCCACGCGATTTTGACATAATATGGATGGTTAATTGTTTTCTTTGTACCATTTTATCACCCCTATCCTACACCGTACGTATTATATAAATCAGATTTTACTGTGTTAAGCATCTATAATGATGTCTAAAGTGTATATGTAATCTCTAATAATTGAAAGTACAATACGAATCACTTCAAAAAAGTTATCACCTACCCAAATTATGTTATAGTATTTTTTGTTTTAGTCTTTCTCAAGAAGAATATAATAGTTTTTAATTATTAATAATTTAACTTTAAATTTTCTGTTTAATTTTACAAGACAATCTATAGTCACATAATGTCTTGCTTTAGATCATGACCTTTAAGTAGGCATTTGGAGATAAAAATTATAATTTTTAAAAAAAATAATATTTAGAATTTGAAATTATGTTTGAACAAGTATTTCACTTGAAAAATATTGCAGTTTTATGAGTAAGGAAAAATATTTTTTTTCTCATTTCTCAAAGTTTTCAAAAAACTTACAAAAATTAATGGACAAACACATTTTTTTTAAAAAAAATTATGAACAAACAGGGGATAAATTTCTTATTTTCTTTCTTAAACTTCTTGTACGGTCAAATATCTTCACTAAAATTACTAGGAAGGAGTAATAGATTACAGCGAAGTAGTTGGATTACGAAAAATTTACTATAGTAAGGTTGCTTTCGTGTTCATTTTGCAATTAGTTACTCTTTTCACAAAAGGGCCCCATGGTTTATTTAATTTTAAAAAACAAGAGCTCAATCATGTATACTTTTGTGCGAAGTTAGTTTGATTCTTTAATTTTTAAAGTAAAATTTACATAGTTACACAAGTAGTTGGATGGGATACAATTATTCATTTCTTAAAGCTAAGTAAAAAGAACATAATTATAGGGGTCATGATTCGATTTGGATCGAGTTTTTTCGAAAAAGAAACCAAATCACATAGATCGATTTTTTAAATATTAGAACCAAACGAAACCAATTAAGTTGATTTTTTCACGATTCGGTTTATATCAGATTTGTCAATTTTTCGATTTTTTTGTTATTTATTAATTTTTTCTTAAATATCCGACATACACTACCAAACACATATTTCGGCTACCACATTTTCAACGTAACACTATCAAATCAATTGCCCTTTTAGAAATCTATTATTTATCAAGATATATTGAGGATAATTGAATTAAATAGTGATGAATAATTTAAGGACCTAATTAAAAAAATATTATTTTTAACATGAAATGGATTCTTACACTTAACAAAACAAAACTACCAATCAAATTAGAATGTAAAGATAAAGAAATATACTAAAAGTGCAAACTATTAACATTTACCATCAAAAAATTGAAACTTTGTATAAAAATATAAATATATATAAGTATAATAATGAATTGGAAGAGCTACTCTTGTAGTTGGTTTGTTTTGGTATTTTTCTAACTAAAACCATTACCAAACCAAATTTGATCGGTTTTTAAAATTAAAAATCAAAATCAAATCAAACAAAAAGTATCGAATTTTTTAGTTGATTTGATTTTCAATTTGCTTCGATTTTTCAGATTTTTATGAACCTACATAATTATACAAAAAAGTTATTTGACTCTAAATAATTTGCGTGAGGGAGTGACCGACAGAAAAGACGTTGCCAAGCTTATTATAAACGTGAAGTTTCCTATCAGTTGCTGCTTTCTCTCTATATATAATATATAAGAAATAAATAAATAAATAAAGTATTTTGAAAAGAAAATATGTTCCTTTGACTTAGGGTGGATATTCTATAAATATAGGACATACACACAGAAGAGAGGAGAGGGGGCCAGTTTGATTCTCACGGCGGTTCCGTTCTTAGAAGTTCCATTTCGACATTAGCTTCTAAGCATCTTCTTTGCGTCACTCAATTGAGATCTGAAGTGTTTCAGATTCGGATCTGCGTATGCGTGCTCACTTTGAAGTTGAGTCATTGCGTTTTCATTATTGACGTGTTGTTTCTGTTGCTAGATTTTCCATGCTATTTCTGACCTTATTTGGTCATTTTTCTGTCGATTTTTTGGTTTGAGGTACTCCATACTCATATATGACCATTTATCGAATTCATAATTGAAATCTGAATTTATTCGTGTTATAGGTTTGTTTTGAATTAACGGAGCCATCATGTTTAGCTATTAAATTTATTTACTGGTTTTCTTTTTCGTATTTACTACTCCATGTATGATTAAAAGGCCAAATGGTTCAATTGTTGAACTTTCGTTATGTGTTTGAATTTTCTGAAAATGTGTTACTAAATGATAGTTTAAGTATATCACATGTTAAAAGCCAAAGACAAAAGCTTCTCATGAAGTCAAGTGTCAAAGTAAGGAATTAACACGTCACTCATTAGGACAGTGTTCCTGATTTATAGGAGGTACAAAAAAACCAATTACAAATTTATTTTAATTAGGATTAAGAGGAAGACTAAATTTTGTTTTTTTTTAAATAAAAAAGAAAAACTGATTCCATTCCTTGCAAAACCATCACTTTTATTCTTAATTTTTACGAATTAAAAAACAACCAAATGCAATTACATTTTGATTAGGATTATGATAGGAACTGTAATTTAATTTATTTTAAATCAAAAAACTACTCATTCCTTCAAAACCATCAGTTTTCTCCCAAATTTATAGGAATTTCTTTCAAATTTATAGGAAGTTAAAAAAAGGAGTTACAAATTTATTTTTATTATGATTAGGATAGGAAGAATATTTTTTTTAAAATGTAATTAAAAACGGTTAAATTTGCCTTATAACCGTCATTTTTTTCAAATTTATATGAAGTAAAAAATAGGAATTACAATTTTATTTTGAGTATTATTATAGGAAGATTATATTTATTTTTTTTTTTTAAAAACGTAAACACTTCATTAGCCTTCATAACCATGACCTTTGAATTACTTCTGTATTATACTGAGTTTTTTCATTTAATTATATAATTTGTTGAAAGGTGAAATAAAATTAAAATCAAAATCCTTCCTAACCGTGACTTTACCTGCCTTTCCATCTTCCCTTAAAGTAAACCTAAATTAACGCTGGAAAAAAACCATACCTTCAACCCACTTTTCTACGAATTTCATTGCCTCAACTGTGATTTACACGTCTGTGTTGCAATCGTACAAACGTGGAAATACATATATCTTTCACAACTACACAACCTTCAATCCTAATATTCATTCTTATATAAAGATTTATACAATACTTACGTCCTATGCAAAAGATGGCTACTCACATTGATTTCATCAAAGATATAACTATTTCGAAGATGAAATGGAAGTTAAAAGTTCGTGTTGACCGTTTGTGGGAAGTACCGAATCGTTTTAATCCAGGCACTATTTTCTCGATTGAATTGGTTCTACAAGATGAAATGTATTTTAATATAATTATTTTTTTACATTACTAATTCGGGTTCATTTATTTTGCTCATCCAAATTGTTATATCATTATATCATACAAGTTATTGTTGAAACTAAGTTATTTGATATATTTTGTTTCGCTTATTATTTGCTCCTCGAATTTCCGTTTCTTTCTCTTGACGCAAACATAGGTACTTGATTATTGTTTAGTACGCATTCTGAAATCTTTAATTTTATAGTTTTTTTTTTCATGAAAGGATATTAACTGCAACACCTATTTGTGTTCATTACAAGAGTGTAACTTCTCATATAATGGAAAATTAAGTGTATTTTTTTGAAAAAAAATAATATTTAGAATTTGAAATTATGTTTGAACAAGTATTTCACTTGAAAAATATTGCAATTTTATGAGGGGAAAATGTTTTTTCTCTCATTTCTCAAAGTTTTCAAAAAACTTACAAAAAATCTTGGACAAACACATTTTTTTTAAAAAAATCATGAACAAACAGGGGATAAATTTCTTGTTTTCTTTCTTAAACTTCTTGTACGGTCAAATATCTTCACTATAATATAAGACGTTGCCATCATGATGGCAAAGACAAGCTTATTATAAACGTGAAGTTTCCTATCAGTTGCTGCTTTCTCTCTCTCGATAATATATAAGAAATAAATAAATAAAGTATTTTGAAAAGAAAATATGTTCCTTTGACTTAGGGTGGATATATATCCGGTAAAATCAATAACCCGAACTATTAATTCTTTATTATGTTATCGGTATTATGTTATTAGGTTAACGGTTCGGTAACGAGTTAAATTTTCTTTTATGGGATTATCGGTTCGGGCTCGTTTGCATTTTTGTTATTTGGTAAAAATCGATAATCCAATAAAAATGAAGTAATTTGCTAATTTACCCTTAAGTATATACTAGGGTTTTATTTTCCTACTAGATGACATACATGTGCGATGCACAGGCCCAATTGTTGCTCATTTTTCTTATTTTCTTCTTTTTAATATCTTTTGATCTATTGCTAATTACACACTTTATTCATCTTTAGGAAAAGAAAAAAGAAAGCAGACATTTGTGTAATAATGTATAGAATCACATTTACCTGTATTTTTTTTAATCTATTGCGTTATGTGTATTTTAATTTTTATGAAATCGTATTACTATATCACTTTGTTATATTTGTCGAAGTCTGACACTTTGTTGTACAAAGATTATACAATACTTCAAGTACAATATAAAGTATTTCTATGTAGGTTCTATACATATCTATTTAAAAAAATAGTTATGCACCACCAAACATAAAAATTGATGGTAAAAAATGATTGAAAAAGTCAATTGAAAAATAATTCATGATGTATTTTTTTCATTGTTTAAATTGAATATATATGCTTCTACTCTTTTGTATTTTCAATTGTGTTAATGTGTTGATTTTTCTTCTTATATTAATCAAAATTTGAATAATAAAACATATATATTTTATTTTCAAATAGTTGACGATTTTTTTTTCTATTGAAAAAATAATCGTATTTTTTAGTTACCCAAAAATTTTACAAGAAATTTATATTTTATTCAAGTTCAATGACATACCTGAATAATTTACTAAAAATAAAATTATTTTTCAATCACTCTAAATACTAATCAAATTGACCTTAAAGAAGCATTACAATCGTTTTCTAGTTTCATTTTATATGATTGAGATACTCTAGGGTGTAATAAACTTTCTTTACCATAATTATTTGTCGAGATTTTTTTTAAATAGTTAATTTAATATTTATGTATTTTAAAATTTATATTATGTTGAATTCTTTATTTAATATACATGAAGTACTCAATTAACTTTAATCATAGAGGAAACGTCAATCCTGCATAATGATACTTCTTATGTTGCATAATATGTAAAAAAAATCCCAAATTAATTGTCTAATATTTTTCAGATTATTCTTACATAATTTTGTATAGAGGGAATCATTATAAACAATATTCAATATTCTATAATAAAAAAAAAGAACTTGATACTATATTTTATTTTTAAATATTTTTTTCTAATTTTATAAAGTGTTCCAATTAAAATTGTAATTTAATAAGGACTTGTATAAATAATATCAATTGACACTAATATAAGAACACCCTAATAAAAATTTGAGTAATTTATTTCCACTTTTTTTTTTGTTAAAATATAGTCAATAAATAAAACAAATGAAATAATATTTCTTAAGGAGATAATATAATTGCTATATATAAATGTATGTAGCCATTGTATATTTTTTATCAAAACTGAACATTGAATTATAAAATTATCAAACGGATAATTTTTTAATTAAAAGTACTAATTAGGAGAAAAAAATAAAGTAAAAATAGTCTGCGTTTAAACAAATTGAAGAGTAATATTAATTAAGTAGTGCAATTAAAGAAAAAGATGGTTAAGGTTGAATGGGAAGTGGGTTCACAAAAATTCAATGGTTTGGGCTATGTTACTTTTGGGGTTTTCCCTTATTACAAACCCAAAATCAATCTTTTAAGCCTATTGTAAAAGCAAACAATGTAGTTATATTTTTAAATGACCATGCCCGTGGTCAACCTCCCTTCTCTTTTCTATATAATAGAAATAATTCCTTCTTCAGTCCTCTCAGTTCTCATTCTCGTTTCCGCCGTAGCCCCAAGATTCAAGACGCAAGACTTACCACCAGTTCTCCGCCAGACGCTTGTGCCTCACTAGTTCTCTGCTAGTCTTCACTCCCTCACCCGTCAATCGCATCGTGTAAGTTTTGGCTCGCGATTTTTCTGTTTGTTTTTTGTTAATTGTTTTGATTTTTGCTAATTTTCACATTATCTAGTAATATATATCAGGCTATCAATTATATATGTGAGTCTTGTAGTTGGCATCTTGTAGTGTTGAGTTATTTTTTAGAATGATCTGCAAATTTTTTTTAGATACTGCACAGTTTGATTTCTTTGTTCTATATATTGCAAAAAAAAATTGGTTGTTTTATCTTATCGGATAAATTGATAACCGAATCGATAACGATATATAACCGATTAACTGATAACCGATAACTAATATCTCATCGATTTGGTTATCGGGTTATGATATTTATAAATCGATGATCGATAGGCAAAACCTATAATATTCAAAATCGAACTGAACGGAACGATGCCCACACCTACCTTGACTTGTCATTTTCATTCTTTCTTTATAAATTATTGCTGCCAACTACTCGGAATTAATCTTTTTAGGATAATAAATCGCATCAGGTATAGTCATGTCAATGTGGGGGACGAGAGAGAGATAAATAATATTCCATCTATGTCAATTTATGCAATATATTTTTTAAGTTTATTGCAACAAAATAAAACAATTTTTGTATTTAAAAACTATTTAAACCATTTAGGTTCTATTTTCCTCTGATATGAAAAATAAGGGATCAAATTATTACTTAATCAGTTGTAGAACACATAACACAAAGTCTGAGTATTTGATCCTAATTTTATAATCGTGAAAAAGTTTAGTGTATCTGTTGTTTCGTCAACGTACCCTGATTCCCTCCTTTCAAAAATTTCTTTATAAACTAATACCACTAATAATAGAAGAATTAGTAATGTTTGGTAGATGGTATGCTTTTCACGTCGTCTTTCATGACCTTACCTTTTGAATTCACATCATGTTAATAAAACCATGTCTTACTTATTCTATGTTTTTAGGGTTGAATAAGTGCTTATAAATAAGAAATATTGGAAACCAAGTAAAGCTTAAGAGATTCAACAACAATATATTCAGTAAATTTTTATAAGTGAGGTATGAGAAAGATGAAATGTATGTAGCCTTATTCCTTCCTCAAAGACAAAGAGACTATTTTCAAAAAATCCTCAACAAAGAATCAGCGAAACATGTATTGGGTTTAAAAATGTACTATAAATTAAGACTTCAAAAGAATTTGACCTTAATTTCTAAATAAAAATTATAGTTATTGAAGTTGGTTCATCAAACGTTTCATCATTTTAATATTCTACAAAAGTTTTGATCATTGTGTTTAAGGCAAGACAGTATAGTAGTCTCAAACATGTGCCTACCACGCGCTATTGAAATCTCGGATTAGCGAGACAGTTTTGTTCTCCGTTACTCTGTAAAGTCCGCCCTTATGCTATAAAATATAAATTATTGGGGCAGGAATTTAGCTAATTGAGTTCTACCAGGTCTTAGAATCATATAATTTTAATTAACAACCCCAAGTTTTTGAATTTTCAGATTTTACCATATAACCTGCAATCAAGATATTTACTACACATGCTTTGTCGAGTTAACTTTGAACCCTTCTTTTTTATTGTGGACCACAAACAAAAATAAAAAAAAAATAATTAAAGTGGACCGGAAGAAATATTGACTATTTCAGGCGTTATATTTTTTATTGTAGAAATGGCGGAAGACCTTAGAAAATTTAAAAAAAAAATACTTTTTTGACCTTTTAAATAATAGTGCTATAATGTTGTCAAAGATAGAAAGACCAAGTAACATCAATTGCTATTATTAAATAATAATAATAATAATAATAATAATAATAATAATAATAATAATAATAATAATAATAATAATAATTGTTCCTTTGACTTTAAATTTCCCTTGACCGTAGATCAAAAACAAATAACTAAAGTGGGAAACAATGATCTCACATAAAATATCGTCTAAGATATTGTTTGCTTTGATATTTCCAATATATCAATCTAAAAAATTGCTTTACTCACCAACTGACATGATGACCATATAAAAGCAAAATGCCGTATCAATATATGGGTACATTGATTTCCGTGTGTTAAGAGAAAAACCCTTATTGAATCAATATAGCATAACACGTTGTGCATAACACATTTGTAACTTAATTGTCATTAGCTGGTTAGTTGGTTATGACTGTGTATATATAGGCTTTAGATATTAGCTTCTTCTTTGAGACTCAATTTTGTACATTTATACAGATATGAAAATGGCTCCAACACACATTTGTTCTCTAGGACCTTCCAATTGCTTGCATGTGCATTTCTCTTCTTCCTCGGTTGCTCAATATGGTATTAGAGCCTTCCGATTAAGCTCTGGTGACCAGGTTTGCTCTCCGGTTCAGTGTTCTCCTCCATTGATGACCTTAATTTCAGAGCTAGCGTTTTTCAGTTTAGAGTAAAATGGCGATTGGTGAAGGCACAAGTGATGATACAGTACTAAGTCACAACCATCCTCTGTATTTGCAACCTTCGGATTCGCCTAGTGAGCATATGATTGAATTCAAACTATTGGGCACACTGAAAAATATAATTTATGATGTCGATCCATGAGAATTGGGCTTTTTATGAAGAACAAAATTGGATTCATTGATGGTACTTGTCGCAAGGAGAATTTTAGGAATGATCGTCATGATCAAGGTAAAGGTGCAATGCCTTTGTTTTGTCGTGGATTATGAATGGAATAACAAAAGAGTTGTAGAGGAGTGTAATTTATGCATCCTCTGCACATAAATGGAAAGATTAAAGGAGAGATTTGATAAAAAGAACATATCACAGATTTACAATTTACTTCAAAAAATTAGTGCTTTGAATCAAGGATTATCACCTGTATCCACTTATTATTCAAAGTTCAATGATATGTGGGATGAGTACGATGCTATGGCCCATACTTCATCATGTCCTTGTCCATGTCCATAATTAAAGGTGTTTCTAGAGCATATTCAGCAGCAACGTTTGGTGCAATTTCTGAGTGTATCAAATGAGTCGTTTGCCCAAGCAAAGGGTCAGATCATGCTTATGATTCCTACACCTACTATCAATAAGGCATATGGGATGGTAGTTCAGGATGAGAGTCAACGAGCAAAGATAGTGAATGCTAGTGGCTTCGAGATGGGAGCTGCAATTGTGGCATACAACTCAGGACAAGGATTTCCTGTTGGCTACAAGCAGAAAGCTCAAGTGTTCTTTAAATATTGCAAATTAAAAGGACACACTAAAGATGTTTGTTACAAGTTGGTAGGTTACCCACCTGATTACAAGCCAAAGAAGAATTTTTTTGGAAAAAAATATGGCAGCAGCACAAAATGCACAAGTTGACCATTCCAAATGACCAATAGACCAAGGAAGTCTTGGAGTAGAAACTACAGGGAACTTCTTCAGAAAGGAGTAATATAAATAACTGCTTTAATGCTCAACTTAGAACGCAACATATGTTGAAGCAGCAGCTCATGCCAAGGTCATAGGTATACCATTGTCACTCTTGAGCAGAGTTAAGCAGGATAGGTACATCATAGACGGAGGTGCCATTGTCTCAACTTTTTCCCTGATTTTATGGAGATTCCTAAAGGAGAAGGTAGGAAAGTGCAGTTTCCGGCTAGTGAAACTAGTAGGAATACATACCTAGGATCCTCTAGTATTCTGAATGGTTTACCAATTAAAAATGTCCTATATGTACCACAGTTTAGGTATAATTTACTATCAGATTCACAACTTACAAGAGACATTGGATGTTTCATTGCCTTTTTTCCTGATTAGTGTGTCTTCCAGTACATTTGCAATGGGAAGGTGAAGGAGATTGGTAAGCTGGAGGAAGGACTCTATGTGTTGGATCTCAAGCACAAGTCAAATCTCAAGTTACCAGTTGGTGTTATAAATTTTGCTTTGGTAATGAATAGAATAAGTGGCTTTTGTGGCATATAAGATTAGGCCACATTCCGTTAGGCTTTTGAAGAGATTACTAGCATTTCACAATAAGATATTTGTTGATTGTAATGAACATTGCTTAGTATGTCCTCTAGCAAAGCATACAAGATTACATTTTTATTAGCAGCAGTAGATGTGATGTCTTTGGTTATGTAGATTTATGTGGACCCTTTAAGGTTTCAACTTTTGATGGTAAGAAATATTTTCTGATCTTTGTTGATAATTTCAGTAGGTATACATGGATATGTCTCATTAACACAAGTTGTTGTTTTGAAACACTTTATCTCACTACTAAGAAATAAGTTCTCGACTACTCCTAAAACACTAAAAACAGATAATAATGGATAATTTTTTAACAAGCAATTAACATATTTGTTGCATTCTGAGGGGTAGCGCATCAAAGCTCCTTTCGTATAATCCTCAACAAATAGAGTTGTTGAAAGAAGTCATAGGTACATTTTTTACACGAGCTTTAAGATTCGGGCTGGATTGCCCTTAAAATTTTGGGGTGAGTGTGTTTTAACCGTTGTATATTTGATTACTTCTAGAATTTTGTCTAGTAAATCACCTTTTGAGCTGGTATTCACAAGAATGTCACCCTAGATCATCTTAGGGTATTTGATTGCCTGGCTTATGCTGCAAATCTTAAAAGATAGCATAATTTTCACCTAGAACAATACCAGCTATATTTTTGGGTTACTGATAGGTTATATGTGCATCCCTGATATGTTTCGATGAACTAACAAACTTACTATTAAGAACCAGACAAGAAACCTGTTACACATCCTTAAGAACTTAAGATCAACAAGTCTCTAGTTGGAGACATGGTTCAACTCTTCAGAGTCAAAAGAACAAAAGAGGGAATAGATAGCTACTAGTTCTTGTGGTGACTATAAGTCCACCCCCAATTGTAAAGTTGCTGCCTGCACCACAACAATGCAAAAATAGTGTAGCAGTCAACTTTATGGGAAATTCCCTTTACCTAAGTTGTTGCATCATTCAAGTGATGTCACAAATGAATTATTAACATCAAGCAAAGGTAAAAACGAAGCATTTGAACATGCAACAATGATGAAGCATTCTCTCAAGTGATCTATCAATCTAGAAATTGACTCTCAAGGGCATCAAGAACAAAGAACAACATAACAACTGACCAGTTACCTGTATCGAGTTATTACATGTCCTTAGTTGTGTTGTGTTAGTCGAGTTTTATATCTTTGTAATAGAGGTATTACAAACTGGTTTGTTATATATTTGTTACAAGTTAGTAAGGGATTAAGATATTAATTCCTAGGTTACAATAGGTTGTAATCTTAAATTTGCTCAATAGTGAAGTTGAAATCCTATAAGGGTAGGTCGTTGTTATTAATCCTGTGAGGTGGGAGTTTTCCACATAAAACTCTATTGTGTCATTTACTTACTGCAGTGTGCGTGTGTTCTGTGGAAACTAATAGAGAACATGTTTCTCTATATAGTTTGGTGGCCCTTTAGTTTCTATCAATTGGTATCTGGGCGGGTTCTTTCTATTAGGCTAATACCTAGAAACAATCCTTATGGCTGCTCCGCCAAATATCAAAGAAGATCAATCTACGTACAGACCACCAAGATTCAACGGCCAATACTATGGATTGTGGAAGACAAGAATGCACGACTCCATCATGGCTGAAGACTTAGAGCTCTAGGATATCATCTGCGATGGACCCTTCATTCCTACAAAGACCATTGGAGACCCTGAAGTGATTGTTCCTAAAACAAGAAAGGAAAATAAGTATGTTGACCGCAGGGATATAAATAGGATCTTTCCAGTAAAGAAAATCTTCATTTGTGGCATTGGACCAGATGAGTACAACAGGATTTTAGCATGTCAATCTGCTATGACATCTAGGAAGCTCTCCAAACAGCTCATGAAGGGACAACACAAGTAAACCAGTCCAAGATTGACATGATAACCACATAGTATAAGCTTTTTTGGATGAAGGACGATGAGTCTATTTAGGATATACACACTCGCTTTACATCTATCATCAATGAGGTTCACTATCTGGGAAAGATCATCCCCAGGAACAAACTTGTCAGGAAGATACTTAGTATATCACCTTGTTCCCGGGAAAGAAAAGTAAATGCTATCACATAAGCAAAGGATTTGTAGAAGCTGACCACTGATGAAATTGTTGGCAATCTGAAGACTTCTGAAATGAAGAAGAAGAAGAATAATGAGAGAAGAGAACCCAATAGGGAGAAGAACCTGGTCCTAAATACGGACATCAATGACTCAGGTGGTGAGGATGGTGATATGTCCTACCTGACAAAAAGGTTTAAGAAAATAGTTCACAAAAATGGAGGCATTCCAAAAAGAGGCAGCTCCAACAAGCCAAAAGGTTATGACCTATGTCATAAGTGCGATAAGCCAGGACACTTCGTCAAAGATTGCCCTCTCCTTAAGCAAGAGAGTACAAATACAACACTAACAAAGCTGCTAAGAGAAACCCGATTCCTGACAAATAATTTCAAGACAAAAGATGTCACTGACAATATTGTAAAAAAAGCTCTTGATGCACGGGGAAACTCTTCAAGCGAATCAGAAGAAGATGATAATCAAGGTGATAGCTCCATGATGGTAGTGTAAAGTGAAGCAGTTGAGTATGACAATGATGATGATGAGGTAAACTTTCAAGATGTTAAAAGAAATCTAAAGTCTTATTCTCCGAAAACCTTACGTCTTTAGAAAATATTATAATGGATGCTTATCATAGTCTTATAAATGATAAAGTAGTCGAGAGATGATCTAGTAGTCGTTGTGGTAGATTTAGAGGAACTTTTGAGAGTTTGAAGAAAGAAAAAAATGCCTCAACTGAAAAAATTGCATAGATAAAACATGAGAGAGATGAATTATATCGGATTTTAAAGTATGAATCAGATCAAATTTTGGATCGTATTATGCCTCAAAGCTGCAAACTAATATGGATATTTTTTTTGTAAAAGAGGCAATATATTAAGAAAAATTCATGTTTGTCGAATGCCCCTTTTTTCTTTAAAAGCGAAATCGGGTTTACGATATTTGGGAGGACAACTCTATTCCCATTTCTGGGAATTGAGTTTTAGAGGTTGAAGAGTCGCTACCTAATGATTAAGTGCATCAGGACACTAAGAAGGGTTTAAGTTGAAAAACTAGAGTTTGGGTAAGGGCTAGAAATTATCTCGAGGGGAAGGTGTTAGGCACCCCCCAAGATTCACTAGTGTGATTCCCGGCCATGTTACAATTGTAACTTCACATAATCAAGTAAGCAATTAAGGGATCAAATGGAAGGTGTTCACATATAACATTGCAAGCAGATCGAAACTTGAGAAATGGTAAAAAGGCAGAAATATTATGAAATATTTAAACAATTCTACAAGAAATAGATGAAAGCAATTAAAAGTAAGGGGGTCCTAGGTTTATGATTAATATGGATCACATCAATGCAATACCCGGTAATCACTCCTCAAAAGAGGGGTTACACGTGGTATTAGCGCACCGATCATCATATACATATCTACCATTTCCCACCCGTTAAGATTATTTAAAAATGCGTGGGTTGGTAAAGAATGCTTATTGCGTGCTATTACCCATCCCATCCTATAAGTCCTGGAATGTATTTAGGACTATTATTCCTACAAGGTAAGGATACGATGAACCCTTAGGTTAAAAGGATAAAATTCTATGCGACATGTATAACAAATAGGACCGCGCATAAGGGGACACATAAAGACAAATAAAGGCTCAGAAATCCTTCCACAAGTAAACATGTAATTAGCACGTCTCAAAACATTTAAGGTCTCAAAGATGGGAGTTTAAAAACAGTAATGCTAAAGTTAAATAGTAGGTTTCAAGAGGATATATTTTGGAAACTTAGCAGTGAAAGAAGAAGGTTCAGTTAAGACTGAGTGATTTGAAGAATGATTGATTTTGAGAAGTACAACAGCTTAAAGACAACAGTAAGATTTAGAAGTATACAACATTATAGAAAATACAGATAATATAACGACCCTACTAGTCGTTTTGCCTTTTTGAACACCATTCCCCTAAATAAATCCTTTCGTACTTGCTTTAGCTAAATTATGACTTGCGGGGAGGGTTGGTTCGGGAGTTGAAAAAGTTTTGAGTGATATATGTCTAATTATTTCTATAAGATTCTCTCAAAAGACCAAGTTTAACTTCGGTCAACTTTTTGGAAAAATGGACCCGAATTCATGATTTAACGGTCTCGGAGGGTTCGTGATGTGACCTAAGCATATGCCCGAAATATTTCGAGGTCCCCAGCCCGAGTAATAAATGTTTATTGGAAATTGTTAAATTGAAGTTATAAAGAATTAACGAAACTAAGAAATCATTGATTTCCTAGGTATCGGGCTCGAATTGTGGTTCCGAAGCTTGGTACCATTCTAAAAAATCAGTTAAGACTTGCCCGTAAAATTTGGTGTCAATCTGAGTAGTTTAAGGGCGTTTTGGCCCATTGAAAGAAAATTAAGAACTTGAAGTTCAATAGTTTGATTCATTTGATTTTAGGGGGTGATTCCAAGATTTAGCATTGCTTTGGGGTGTTCCAGGGGTTCGAGTTGGTCCGTCTCGTGATTTCAGACTTGTCGGATAGTAAACGTGGGGTAGAGCACCATTGGGGATTGTGACTTGGTCCATCCCGATTGATTATTTTACTGTATAATTGACTGAAACTTATTTATTATTATCATGACTTGGGATGATTGACATATTTGGGCTTCGTGCCAGCTAGTTGAACCCCTTTGGGGATGGTTGTTGATATTTCCTTAATGTTTGATTTTATACCTAAACTCAGTCATGTATTTTTACACTATTTTCAAAACTCAGCCAGGTTTACTTGCTTTAAAACGTGAAATGATATTTTCCATACTATTTTGTGCTGAAGATCATGTTTATTGTTGCCCGAGTGGCTTATATGATTTTGTTGACTGAGTTAGGCCGAGGGTCTATATTGTGAGGATACTTTTGGATCGAACTACCCGCCACAACAATATATATATATATATATATAGATTTGATACCACAAGATGGCTTAATATTACGCTTGGGCCGTAAGGGGTCCCTCCAGAGTCTGCAACCCCATAATGAGCACGGTTACCCATATGGATCAGGCTGCATGCCGCAGCGAGATATCGATCGGGTTACACGCTGCAGGGATATATAGATCGGGCTACACGCCGCAGCGTTTACTATATAATATTGTTATGAGAGTGATCTAAGAGAGAGAGCTCGATGGGCTTAGAGTGTTGCTGAGAGTAGGCCCGAGGGGTTGGTACTGTTTTGAGATATTTCGCGAGGGGTGGACTTTTATGTGCTCATCTTGTATATTCATTTGTCTTTTTACCTGTCATACTGCGGTATTTATGCCCGAGGGGCAGCTTTTTTCTGTGCTTATTAGCACTAACTGTTTTGAAATCGTTTTTGAAACTATTGAAAAGATCATTTCCAAAAGAGATTTAAATTAAGACAAGATGTTTCCAAAGATTTCACAGTCTTACTGTTTTTCTCAAATGAGTGTACCCTGCTTCTATACAACATGATGGTTTGCTTTACTTGATTTCTTATTGCTCAGTTGTTATTTACCTTTATTACTCATTGAGTTGGAGTACTCACTTTACTCCCTGCACGGCGTGTGCAGATGCAGGTATTTGCTCACCCGGTAGTGGGTTTTAAGTTGATTATAGGCTAATGGAGATTAGTGAGGTGACTGCCAGCGTTCGTAGCACCACATATTCTTCTTTTGTTTTATTAATCCAATTTGTATATTTCAGACTTGTAGTGGTAGTTATATTCTAATGGTTGCTCGTGACTTGTGACACCCAGATTAAGGCTGTGTTGGGTTGCAATTTCATTAATTAATAATATTAAGTCATATATTTGCTGTTCATTTATGCTTAATTATTTTTGAAAGAGACGAGTTTGGTTAGTTGGATGGCATTGTCTTCATGAGAGGTGCCATCACGGCTAGTGTGGGGTTTGGGTCATGACAAACCTGGATCCCAATGACGTGAGGATGTCCGAGGAGGGCCTTACTCATTCAGTGGTTCACGCAGGGGGATCAGCTTTTGTATCCCTTCCGTCGTTAACCTTTTAATGCAGGGGGATAACTTGGTGCCACAATTTAACATGCTATATTAGGAAGCTGAGGATGAGTCCCTGTGCAATATCCTTGATGCCGAGTTGAGGGACAAGGTGGCTATCACGGGCTTGAGGGGACGATGCGTTTGGCTCTTGTTTTAAACTTTCACTTTGTTCTAAAGTATTATTTTAATTGCTTTTCTATTTTTCAGACGTATATGGTGGAGGTGGAAATCATTCGTAGGGCCAATAACCAATCGATTATTTTCTTGTAATGCTATAGAAATACTGTCACCATCGCAACAGATGTCGGGAGTTACACGAGAGAAGGATCCCCGTAATCGTGCCCTAGGCAGGGATTTGGAGAAAAGGGACCAGGAATTTTTGCAGTTGTGTGACGACCCAAAGGGTCATCACTTATTTAATTAATCATTTCGAGCTTCTGAGGCCTTGAAAACCTCATTCTATGTTGCCTTAATTTACGTGCACGATCCGAGCATGTAGCCGGAAAGATTTTGGTGATAGAAAATATGAATTCTATGAGAAATTTGGATAAAAATGATATTAATATTGATATGGTTGACTTCGGTCAACATTTTTGGTAAAGGGATCCGGACCCGAGATTGGATGGTCCCGAGAGGTCCGTAGGAAAATATGGGACTTGGACATGCGTCCGGAGTCGAATTCTGAGGCCTAGAGCCCAAGTTATGAATTTTTATGTGAAATTGTTTTTGATGTAATTATTAAAGGAAATAAATTAATTGACCTTGGTATCGGGCTCGTATTTTGGTTCCGACGCCCGGTACAAGTCTTAAATATTATATATGTGATTTCCGTAAAGTTTGGTGACATTTGGATGTCGTTTGAGATGTTTTGGACCTTGAGTCCCAAGTTTGAAAGTTTTGAAAACCAAAGGTATGAAAATCATGAATTTGAGGCTTGATTTGATGAAAACGAAGTGATATTGGCGATGTGATCACACGAACAAGTTCATAATGTGTTTTTGAGGTTGTGTACATGTTTGGTTTGGAGCCCGGGGGCTCGGGTAAAGATTTGATAGGCCGTTGGATGAAATTCTGAATTTTTGCACTGCTGGTTTTTCACCCAGCTGTTGGCTTCGCAATTGCGAAGTATTTCTCGCAATTGCGAAGGGGGCAGTACAAGGCGGGGCTCGCAAATGCGAACCTTGATCGCAAATGCGAAGCCCCATTGACCCAGCCTTGTTCGCAAATGCGAACAATTGTTCGCATTTGCGAAAGTCCCCAGAACCTGCCTATGTTCGCAAATGCGAACAAATGTTCGCAAATGCGAACATTCCCCATACTGCCTTGGTTCCCCATACTGCTTTGGTTCGCAAATGCGAACCATTGTTCGCAAATGCGAACACTGCCTTATACAGCATATGTTCGCAAATGCGAACATTAGTTCGCAAATGCGAACATCCCTTTGTCTGCCAGTGTTCGCAAATGCGAACAAATGTTCGCAAATGCGAACTTCCCAGCCTTAGCTTATTTTTCAAACTCCAAAAATTGGTTGGGGTTCGCAATTGCGAACCCATGTTCGCAAATGCGAACACAGAGACCTGTAAAACACGATTTTCACTCATTTCTTCACTTTTTACAAAACAAAAACACCCATTTGCGATTCTTCACGGATTTCTTCTTCATCAAAACGATTGTAAGTCACTTTTTACTTAATTCTTTCAATTCCTAACATCATTAAACATGTTTTTCATAAGAAATCAAAGATTTTCATGGTAGAATTCTTGTTTTTGTTAGAAAATAGGGTTTTTCATAAATTGGGGAATTGGACCTCGAATTGAGGTCCGATTTTGAAACAAATCATATACATGAACTCGTGGGGGGATGGGTAACCGGATTTTGGTCCTAACCCCGAGTTCCGACCATGTGGGCTCGGGGTTGAAATTCACTATTTCGGGCAGAATGTTGTAAAAGATGTATTTGGTCTTAAGAATTAGTTTGTTGAGTAGTATTGATGATATTAAATCAATTGTGTATGGATACGATTGGATTGGAGCCAAAGTTGAAAGAAAAAGACATTTCCACGGATTGAATTGTTCATAAACACTCGAGGTAAGTGTTTGTTCTATCCTAGCTTGAGGGAATAGGATTATGTGTTATGTGTTATGTGATCGAGTGCGGTGTATGGGTCGTGGTGACGAGCATCCATACACTGGCGTCTAGTATGACCGTGAGTCGTTGAAAAATGATTATTTTGAGATATATTACGGATGAAATGTTATTGTTTTCCCTTGTTGGGACTTGTTGTGAAGATAATTATTGGTTGCCCTTGATGGGACGGTTTATGAATTATTGTTTCTTTCTTTGCCCTTAACTGTGATTGTTATTTGGGTGAGGAAGAGTGATAATGCACGAAGGGTGATGTCGTGCCATGTTTATTTATTTATGCACGAAGGTTAATGCCGCGCCATGTTTATTTATTGATTATGCACGAAGGATCATGCCGTGCCCTGTTATTGAACCATGTACGAAGGATCATGCCGTACTATGGATGTGAGGATGAGAGTAAAAGCACGAAGGGTGATGCCGTGTACTTTATTTGTTTATTTGGTGAGGATGAGAGTAAAAGCACGAAGGGTGATGCCGTGCAATTGCTTGCTATTTCTTGAATTGATATTACTTGTGTTTCCATTATACTTTGTTTTTCCTTGTGAATTTATTAACTATTGTTAATTGTTGAATTCTTTGAGATATTCCTTATTGTGTTATTACCTGGTTATTTCTTGTTATTCCGTAGTATATATATATATATATTGAATTGCACAGGTTTATGTGAGTGTCTGGTCCTATGCTTGTCACTACTTCGCCGGGATAGGCCAGGCACTTACCAGCACATGGGGTCGGTTGTGCTGATACTACACTTCGTGCGTTTTTGCACAGGTCCAGGTTACGATCAGGAGCAGCAGCAGTAAATCGATTGCGTGGGAGTTGATCACATTTGAGACCGAGGTAGCTTGCAGACGTCCGCAGGCCCGGCGTCTCTCTCTTTAATTATGTCATTAGCTGTAGTCTCTTTATTCCGAGACAAACAGAATTATGTTATATTTCTTTCAGACTTTTATGTGTAGTATTCCATAGTAGTTCGTGAGTTAGTGACTCCACGTCTTGGGTAGAGGATTTCAGTATGATTTTTACTTTGTAATTATTTAATTCTATTTCGATAAAGTATTCCGCATTTGTTTAATTAAAATTGTGTTAAAAACAGGATAGTATGAGTACAGTGGCTTTCCTAGCTACCACGAGTAGGTGCCATCACGATCCCGATGTTGGGGGAAAATCCGGGTCGTGACAAGTTGGTATCACAGCTCTAGGTTACATAGGTCTCACCACTCACGAACAAGCTTAGTAGAGTTTGAGAGGTAGGTACGGAGACGTCTGTACTTGTCCTCCAGAGTCTATTTTGTCACGACCCAAACCCTGGTCGTGATGGCGCCCAACACAATGCTAGGCAAGCCCGACCATATTATCCCTTAAACCAGCCAATTATTAAATAACTTAAACTCAAACAGTAATTAATCATATCAGGTGATAACCGAAACGTAAAACATACAAAATACGGTCCCAAACATATCGTGGTGTCACGAGACTGAGCCTCTACAGAATAGCATCCTAATACAATCAAGTCTAGGCAAGTAGGAAGTCAACAAGATGATAAAGAAGGAGAAACAAGCTTTGCGGACGCTGGCAGCTACCTCGTAATCTCCGCAAAAGTAGACAAGGATCAGCAGCTAAAATGTCTCAACTGCTCTCGGGCACCTGTGGATCTGCACAGAAAGTGCAGGGGAGTGGGGTGAGTATATTTCAACTCAGTGAGTAACAATAATAAATAATAACCGAAGGTAAGAAATCCTGTGCTATCACTTAGCAGTTCTAAGGCAACCCTCACAGGTACGTCATCACTATAGTAAGTACTCTGATCTCCAGTCCACATATATCTCTACAAGATCCCACACTAATCAAACCCTCACTCGTACCCCCACGGTGTACGGCCATCTCAACATATAAAGACGCATACCTACGTCTATAATGTATAAGTTTTTAAGTAGATAATAGGATATGATTAAGTATAACGCCGCGGCGTGCAGCCCGCTCCAATACATATACCGATGCGGCGCGTAGCCCCGCTCCATTTAACGTCGACGGCGCTCACTAGGGGTGTATACAGACTTCGGAGGGGCTCCCTAGGCCCAAGCACTATAATACCGCGGCGTGCAGCACGATCCACACAAATATTACGCGGCGTGCGGTCCGATCCAATATATATATATATGTATATATCTCTATACCGCGCGGCGTGCGGCCCGATCCCATCATATACACCGGTGCTCACCGAGAATGTGTGCGGACTCGGACTCCGAAGGGGGCTCCTGCAGCCCGAGCGCAATAATACGCGGCGTGCGGTCCGTCCCACTTGTATGTTACATGTATATCACATGTATATTACTGCGGCGTGCGGTCCGATCCAATATATATACTGCTGCGGCGTGCGGCCCGATCCAATGTAGGTATATATATATATAATACCTCATAATGGGTCCTCGACCCTATCCCGATCAATATATGCTTGGCCTCTCGTGCCCAATATAATATATCACGGTGGGTCCTAGACCCCGTCTCACTCAATATAAACTTGGCCTTTCAGGCCCACTCAGCTAGAACAAGGAATTCCACCCTAGATAATCTCTCTCAATGTACACATCTAGTACGGCTCATATTATGCTATACGGCTAGAGCTACGGCTGAGTGTATATTTCCAATCACGATATAAGGGTCACCTAGCTCTATAGGTTCCCTAATACTCTACGGATCGGCACAAGGCCCCAAACATGGCTATTAGCCCAATTGTACAGGTTATAGTCTCAGTAACAGTCATACAACACAATATTCTATTAGCCGGGAAGGACTAAGTCCGAACCCCCAATCACAATGTCACCACGCCCGTCATAGAACGTGTGTCTCATCTCAATATAGCACTGTAAAGTGCTAGTACGGGGTTTCAAACCCTCGGTACATTATTTACTACTACCACTCACCTCGAACCGGTAGAAGCTTCAATCCGCCTTGCGCTTGCCTCGCAAATCAATCTCCTCGGATGCCACATCTGATGATTTCCCTTGAATTTCTCTTCAAAACCGCCCAAATCGCCTCTAAAGCCGAGACCCAAAATGTGTGAAATGTTCTGAAATTTTTCTAACTTCTGATACACTTACTTACAGCGATTTTCGCTTCTGCGGAATATTTTCCGCTCCTACGAGCCCGTATCCGCGACCAAAGGGTCGCTTCAGCGGTTCCAGGCCTGGCCGGCCATTTCCGCTTCTGCGAGCAAAGGGCCGCTTAAGCGCGCCCGCTTCTGCGAAGAAACTTCCGCTTCTGCGGAAACATCCGCCTCTGCGCACCATTGTCCGCTTCTGCGGTCTCGCCCAAGCGGTCAAATGTCCGCTTCTGCGGACCATGCCCATTTTCTTCCCCTTCGCTTCTGCGATCACTGGCTCGCACCAGCGATGCCGCTTCAGCGGAATGACTTCCGCTTCTGCGTAACCAGCCGCTCTTGCGCACCTCGTCCGCTTCTGCGGACTCGCTCCTGCGTCCAAAATTCCGCAGGAGCGGAAACAACAGAAGCAGGATCCCAACCTGCAATTTTTTTCCACAATTTTCTCCCGTTTAACCATCCGAAAACACCCCGAGGCCCCCGGGACCTCATCCAAACACACCAACACATCTTAACACCTTATTTGAACTTGCTCCAATCCTCAAAACACGTCTAATAACACCAAAACCCATAATTCACATCAATTTCAAGCCTAAATTCCTTAAAACATTCCGAATTACACATTCGATCAAAAACCCGACCAAACGACGTCCGAATGACCTGAAATTTTGCAGGCACATCCAAAATCACCTAACGAAGCTACTGAAACTGTCGGAATTCCATTCCGACCCCCGGATCAAAATCTCACCTACCGTTCGGATTTCACCAAAATTCAACCTTAGCCAATTCAAGCCTATTTCTACACCGGGCCTCCAAATTCAATTCCGATCGCTCCCCTAAGTGACAATTCACCTCCCGGAACTAACCGAATCATCAGAATTTGATTCCGAGCTCTCTAACTAAATAGTCAACTCCGGGTTGACTTTCCTTATTCAAGCTTCCTCCAAAAAGGCTATATGCCTCATTTCCAATTTAATTCACTCCTAACTCCCCCGATAGACTCTAACACTTATATAAAAGCATGAATTATGTAATTTCAATACAACGGGGTGGTAATTCCCGTGACGACGGGCCGGGTCATCACATTCTCCCCCTCTTAAGCAAACGCTCGTCCTCGAGCGGGTCAAGAAACATACCTGAAGTCTCGAATAGCTGAGGGTATCTGCTCCGCATCTCCTGCTCAACCTCCCAAGTAGCCTCCTCTACGGGTCGACCTCTCCACTGAACCTTGACTGATGCAATCTCCTTCGACCTCAACTTCCTTACTCGGCGACCCAAAATAGCAATAGGCTCCACATCATAGGATAGATCACCATCAAGCTGAATGGTACTGAAGTCTAATACATGGGATGGATCTCCGATGTACTTCCGGAGCATAGACACATGGAATACTCGATGAACGCTGGATAAGCTGGGTGGCAAGGCTAACTCATATGCCACCTCTCCAACTCTCCTGAGTATCTCAAAAGGACCAATGTACCTGGGACTCAACTTCGCTTTCCTCCCGAACCTCATGACACCCTTCATGGGTGAAACCTTCAGCAATACTCTATCACCAACCATGAAAGACAACTCTCGAACCCTACGGTCTGTATAACTCTTCTGGCGTGACTGTGCTATGTGAAGCCTCTCGGATCAACTTTGCTCTATCCAGAGCATCCTGAACTAACTCAGTCCCTATCAATCTATCCTCACCAGGCTCAAACCACCCGACGGGAGATCTACACCGTCTGCCATACAATGCCTCGTACGGGGCCATCTGAATACTCGACTGATAGCTGTTGTTGTAGGCAAACTCAGCAAGTGGTAAGAATTCGTCCCACGAACCACCAAAGTCAATCACACATGCTCGCAACATATCCTCCAAGATCTGAATAGTACGCTCAGACTGCCCGTCTGTCTGGGGGTGAAATGCTGTACTCAACTCAACCCGCATATCCATCTCTCGTTGAAATGCTCTCCAAAACTGAGATGTGAACTGAGTGCCTCTATCAGATATAATAGACACCGGGACCCCATGCAACCCGACAATCTCCCAAATAAAGATCGCTGCCAACCGCTCCGATGAGTAAGTAGTACTAACTAGGATGAAATGTACGGACTTAGTCAGCCGATCAACAATCACCCATACAGAATCAAACTTCCTCGCTGTCCGAGGGAGCCCAATAACAAAATCCATGGTGATCCTCTCCCATTTCCACTCGGGAATAACCATACGCTGAAGAACACCGCCCGGTCTCTGATGCTCATATTTGACCTCTGGCAATTGAGGCACTTAGCTACATGCCTAACAATATCCATCTTCATTCTCCTCCACCAGTAGTGCTGTCTCAAGTCTTGGTACATCTTTGCGGCACCTGGGTGAATAGAGTACCGCGAACCGTGTGCCTCCTCAAGTATCAACTCCCGCAAACCATCAACATTGGGCACACATATACGGCCCTGCATCCTCAGAACACCATCACTGTCGATAGTCACATCTCTAACATCATTATGCTGCACTCTGTCCTTAAGGACAAGCAAATGTGGGTCATCATACTGTCGCTCCCCGATGCGATCATATAAGGAAGATCGAGAAACAACACAAGCCAACACCCGACTCGGCTCCGAAATATCTAATCTCACTAGCCGATTGGCTAGGGCCCGAACATCATAAGCAAATGGCCTCTCCCCAACTGGGATGAAAGCTAAGCTGCCCATGCTAACCGCCTTCCGACTCAAGGCATCGGCCACCACATTGGCCTTCCCCGGATGATACAAAATAGTGATGTCATAATCCTTAAGCAACTCCAACCACCTCCGCTGTCTCAAATTAAGGTCCTTCTGTCTGAATAAGTGCTGAAGGCTGCGATGATCCGTGAACACCTCACGGGAGACACCATACAGGTAATGCCTCCAAATCTTCAAAGCATGAACTATGGCTGCTAGCTCCAAATCATGAACAGGGTAGTTCTTCTCGTGGGGCTTCAACCGACGAGAAGCATAAACAATAACTCTACCTCCAGCATCAACACACAACCTATCCGCACTCTCGAGGCATCACAATATATGTTATATGGACCTGAAGATGATGGTAAGGCTAACACTGGAGCTATGGTCAAAGTTGTCTTGAGCTTTCGAAAGCTCTCCTCGCACTCATCCGACCACATGAATGGTGCACCCTTCTCTATCAATCTGGTCAAAGAAGAAGAAATGGATGAAAATCCCTGAACAAACCGGTGATAATATCCCGCTAAATCATGGAAACTCCGGGTCTCCGTAGCTGAGGACGGTCTAGGCCAACTCTGCACTGCCTCGACCTTCCTCGGATCTACCTGAATACCATCACAGGACACCACGTGCCCTAAGAATGCCACGGACTCAAGCCAGAACTCACATTTGGAGAACTTGGCATACAGCTTCTCCTCTCTCAATCTCTGCAACACAATACTCAAGTGCCGAGCATGCTCCTCCTGGCTACGAGAGTAGACTAGAATGTCATCAATGAACACAATCACAAATGAATCAAGATAGGGCCTGAACACACTGTTCATCAGATGCATAAATGTTGCTGGGGCGTTGGTCGGCCCAAAAGACATCACAAGGAACTCGTAGTGACCATATCTGGTCCTGAATGCAGTCTTCATAATGTCGGACTCTCTAATCTTCAGCTGATGGTAGCCTGAACGAAGATCAATCTTCGAGAACACCCTAGCTCACTAGAGCTGATCAAATAAATCATCAATACGAGGCAGAGGATACTTATTCTTCACTGTTACTTTGTTTAGCTGCCTATAGTCAATACACATCCTCATAGATCCGTCCTTCTTCTTAACAAACAGGGCCGGTGCACCCCACGGCGACACACTCGGCCGAATGAACCCCTTATCTAGGAGTTCCTGGGAGCTGCTCCTTCAATTCCTTCAACTCAGCTGGTGCCATACGATACGGAGGAATAGAAATAGGCTGAGTGCTCGGCACCAAATCGATACCAAAATCAATATCCCTGTCCGGCGGCATGCCCGACAGGTCTGAGGGAAACACATCAGGAAAGTCTCGCACAATGGGAACAGAATCAATACTGGGAGTCTGGGCCTCCACCTCCCGCACAAATGCTAAATAAGAGAGACATCCCTTCCTAACCATTCGTTGGGCCTTGAGGAAAGATATTACCCTGCTAGGTACATACTCGGTCGTGCCTCGCCGCTCGATCCTCTGAATGCCCGGCATAGCCAAGGTGATTGTCTTAGCATGACAGTCCAGAATAGCATGACATGAAGATAGCCACCATGCCCAATATAACATCAAAATCAATCATGCTGAGAAGCAACAGGTCTACTCGGGTCTCCAGACCTCCAATAGTGACCAAACGGGACCGGTATACGTGGTCCACAACAATAGTATCCCCTACCGGGGTAGATACATGCACTGGCGGCTCAAGACTCCCTCGGGTCGTGCCCAAATGAGGAGCAAAATATGTAGACACATAAGAATAAGTAGAGCCGGGATCAAACAATGCGAGGGCATCTGCGCGGCGGACCGAAATAATACTGTGGTCAGCGAGCGTCGGAAGCGACGACCTCGGATCGGCCTCGAAAACGCAAGCGTCTGCTCTGTCCCTATCGATCGGCCTCCCCGTCCGAAAGCGACCCCTAGGCCGTCGACCCTCGCCCCGGGCCGGCGGGGCGGGTGCGCGAAGTAGAAGGACCGGATGATGAGGGGCGCCCCCTCGCCGATAAGATCGCTGGAAACAAGACGGGGACGCTCCCTGCGGTGGTGCCCAAACTCTCCCGCGCTCGTAGCGACTCCCCGGTCTTTGGGTGCGAGGCCCGATGAGGACCTACGTGACTGGGTGGCCGGGCGATGAACCAGGCCGAGATGGGCTCCCGGCGGATCGGGCTGTGAAAGCTGCAGGCTGCGCGCGCGCCTAGCGAGGGGTGGGCGCGGCTGCCCGTCCGGGCACGATGAGCCTGCCACAGGTGACACGTGCTGCGGCGAGTCCCCGAGCGGCCACGTGGCGAAGACACCGAAAGAGCGACCTGCTGGCTGCCGCCCCGGCCTGCGGCACTCCCCGTCCGAGTGCCACGTGCAGGCCCCGGGCGCATCGCCGGGGGCCTGCGGGCCTCCCTGCCGTCCCGACTACCGCGCGCGGTCCCCGATGCGCCTCTGCGTCGCGAGCAAAAACGCGCGGCGTCTCTCGAAATGTGCGACTCCAAGACCTACTCCCGAGGAGTCGTCGAGTGCGAATGGGATCGATCGGGAGCCGCCCGTCGCGGCGCCCCGATCCTCTCTCTGTCGGGAATGAACCAACCGCGGTGCCTCCATGTCTGGACGACTGCGCGGCCCCGATCTCGTACTGCGACAGCGGCATGTCCCACGGCCCCGGAGACCGCCGGGATGCTACGCACTGTCTCGCCTGCGAGATCGGGGCACCCGGCTCTCCCGAAGCACAGTGGAGGGCTGCGGCCGTGCGTCGTGCAGTGCGCTAACACGGCGCGCTGCTGGCAGCCTCCGTGAGCCTCCCGCAGACGAGAAGGCTGGTCACCGAGCTTCGAAGAGGGTGGTGAGAGACCTCGCTGGACTCCGATATCCTGCCGTACGAAGCATCCGGCGGCGCCCCATCCCCAAAACCCCAGGCGTCTGCGCCGGGGCCTGGTGGACAGCGGAGGTAACTACTGGTCGAACTTTCTCGGGACGACGCGCTCGTCATCGTCCTCGGCGGGACGCCCCATCCCCACCGAATACGATATCTGGCGGCACAAACCGGAACCACGGGCCCGAGGCCCAGAGGAGCCTGCGGTGTCGCCGATGCTGCAACTGGCCCGGCTCGGGTCGCGTCTTTACGGGGTCCGATCGACGCCCACACAGATCCCCAGATGCGTGCTGTAGCGCGTGCGCCCCGATGCGCCGGCGCTAGAGCCGGTGCTTGGACGCTGGCGTGTCCGCACGGGGTCTCTGTAGACCGGAGATAGCGATGGCGTACAGGCGGTGCACACAGTCTGCGAGTGCTGCGGCACCTCTGTCAGCTGGGGGGCACGATGGGTCGTTGTGACAGCACTACTGGCCCCTCCTAACTCACGCACGACCGCACGTGCCGCGTCCGCGGCCTTTCGCATGGTGGTGGTGGTGGTGGCTCACAATAGTATGCTCGCGTTCTCGCCATACGCGAGAGAATAGAATGTCAAGTTCAGTTCAAGTTCAAAAATAAACGCACGACAAGAATTCCAAGAATTGAAAGCACTACCTAAAAGGGTTTGCCGACCTCCCGGGGATAATGCACGGGCGTCCGCCAGATCCGCGAGACCACTGCCAGGCCAGGGTTTCTGACGACTCGCAGACACCTGGTAACCTGAGGCTACGAGTGCCCGACATCGCGACCCAGACCACCGGTCGTGATGGCGCCCGACACGAATGCTAGGCAAGCCCGAACCCGTGTTGTCACTTCAGACCGGCCAATTCATTAAATAGCCAAACTCGAACGGTGATCAATCGTGTCGAGGTGGCAGCGAAACGTGGAACTGTACAAAATACGGTCCCTAAGCATGTCGTTGGTGTCGCGGAAGTGCAAACCTCTACCCAGAGTTAGCATCCTATAATACAGTCAGAGTCCAGGCTGAGTAGGAAGTCCAACCAGAGATGAAGTAAAGAAGGAGAAACGAGACTCGCGGACGTTGGCGGCTCACACCTCGCCAATCTCTCGCGAGAGTGAGGCAGAGATCGCGTTCTGATCTCTCATTGCCTACTCGCGGCACTTGTGGATACGCGAGAAAGTGCGAGGGAATGGGGCGACGTATATTTCAGCATCCGGTGAGTAGCAATAGTAACTCCATAGCGACTGGTAGAGAAATCACCTGTGCTATCGCTTAGCGGTTTCCAAGAGCAGCCCTCGACGGTACGTCGTCGGCTCATAGTAGGAAGATGCCTGCGGTGCTCGGTCCGCCTGCATGCTGCGAGATCCCGCATGGCTAATCGAACAGCCTCGCTCGTGCCCCCGGGGGAGCAAGGCCGTCTCTCAAACATATAAAGACGCGGCCACACGTACTATAATGTATAAGATTTTAAGTAGATGAATGTGGATATGATTAAGTGTAAATACATTTGGCGTACGTGCCGGCTCCGTCTGACACATATACCGACTGCCGGCGCGCGGCCACGCGCTCCCGTTTAGCGTCGACGGCGCTCCCACGGGGGGTGTATACGGACTTCGGAGGAGGCGCTCACACCGGCCCCGGCCAGCCACGCCATAATGCGGCGCCCGGCGCGGTCCGCGCAAAATATTGCGCGGCGTGCGGTCCGGAGTCCATCTCTGTCTGCCTATGTGTCTCTACTGTCTCTCTGCGCGGCGTCTGGCCTGACCGGTCCCGTGCGTGTCCGCCCCGGTGCTTTCGGCTGGGGTGTGCGCGGACTCGGAGCTCGAGAGGGATTCCTACCGGCCCAAGCGCAATAATGCGCGGCGTGCGGTCTAGTGCCCTTTGTATGTTACGTATATATCTCACCGCGTGTATATTGTCGCGGCATGCGATCCGTCCGATACATATATCTTCTTCGCGGCGTGCGGCTTGCGTCCCGATGTTAGGTATATACTTATATAATACCTACGTGTCGGTCATCGACACATCCCGGTCAATCTATCATGCTATCTCGGGCCCCGGCCTATAATATATCGCGGTGGGTCGCCAGACACCATGTCTCAGAGTCAGATATCAAACGCGGCCTTTCGTTGGCCCAACAAATGAAACTCGAAATTCCACACAGATAATCCTGCAAGTGTCTCGCGTCTCGTGCGGCTCGTATTGTCCTTTATACGGTACAGAGCTACGGCTGAGAGTGTCATGTTTCCGATCGCGATATAAGGGTCACACTGGCTACATGGGTTCCCCTAATACTGCTATCAGGATCGGCCTGAGGCCCCGAACCGCGCGGCTGTTAGCCCAATTGTAACGAGTTCTGTGTCTGCGGTAGCGGTTCGTCAACGGCGATGCAGTGAGCGGGAAGGACTGAGTCCAGGAACCCCCGATCACGCGTGTCGCCACGCCCGTATCGCCAGGGCGATAGTGTCTCGTGCAGTGCAGCAGCGCCAAGGGTGCTGGTACGGAGTTTCAAACCCTCGGTGCATTATTCTGCTGTTCTTTCGCCTCGAGCCGATGGTAATTACGATCGCGCTACGCTTGCCACGCAGACCGGTGACTGCCGGGATGCCAAATCCCGATGATTTCCCGCCAATTTCTCTGCCAGCAGCGCCAAATCGCCTCTAAAGCGGGACCCCGAAAGTGTGAAATGTTGCCTGGCGGTGCTTTCTAGCGCCGATACACGCCGCTACGGCGGTGCTCGCTTACTGCGGAGATATTGTCCGCTCATGCGAACGTGTCCGCGACGAAGGGTCGACGCCCGGCGGTCACGGGCACTGGCGCGTCCATTCGCTAAGCACGCTGAGCGAAGGGGCCGGCAAAGGCGCGCCCGACACGCGGCCCGACACGGGGAAACATCGCGCTCTGCGCGCCCCATTGTCGCTTACGCGGTCTCGCCAGACGGGTCGATATGCGCGACACGCGGACCCCTTCTCGCCATTCTCTTCTGCGTGCGCTTCTGCGATCGGCGGCTCGTACCATGCGGCATGCGCGCTTCCGGCGGAACGACTTCCGCTTGCGCTGTGACCGGCCCGACTCTGCGCCCTCGTCGACACTGCGGGACTCGCTCAGCGTCCCGGGGGTCGCCGGGGAGCGGAGCAACGGAAAGCCGGGATCCCCGAGCACCGCAGTTGTTTTTTCGCACCGTTTTTCTCTGGATTCAACCATCCGAGAACACCCCGAGGCCCGGGACCTCATCCAGACACACCAACACGTCCTAACACCTTATTTGAACTGCTCAATCCTGCGGAAACTGCGTCCTGCAATAACGCCGACAACCCGTGATTCGCATCGGTTTCGAAGCCACAAATTACGCCTAAAACATTCCGAAGGTACACCCGCTACCGAAAGCGCTCAAGACCAAACGACGTCACGAATGGCCTGGAATTTTGCCAGGCGCATCCAAAATCACTCTAACGAAGCTCTTGCCGGCAGCCGGAATTCGCCATTCGGAGCCCGGATCAAAATCTCGCCTACTGTTCGGTTGCTTCGGAAATTCAACGCCCAGCCGATTCAAGCCTGTGCTTCTACAGGGCCTCCAGGTTCAATTTCGGTCGCTCCCCTAAGTCACGCAATTCACCTCCCGGAACTAGCAGGATCAGTCGGAGGCCCAGTTAAGGCTCTCTAGCCCACAATAGTACGACTCACCGGGTTGACTTTCGCATAATCACGGCATACGACCCGGCTATATGCCTCGTTCCGATTGGTCGACTCCTAACTCCCCCGATCGAGCTCTCGCACTGCTGCGCCAGCGTGCCGCCATGTAAGACTCAGCCACAACGGGGTTGGTAATTCCACGTGACGACGGGCCGGGTCGTCACGGTTGAGTTAGGAAAAGAGTCTAACCGTTTCGTTCTCGCTTGTCGTCCGACTTATTCGCCCGGTGCCGAGTTGAATTTCTGTTGTCCTTTCGCAGATGATGGTGAGGACACGCGCAACATCGTCCGGCCGGCGGCCGAGCGGCCAGCCGGGCGGCTCCGCCCGAGGGGCAGGGGCCGAAGGCCGCCTCGAGAGGTCGTGGTGGGGAGTAGAGCTCGTGCCGCAGCGGCTACCCGGAGGTGGAGCCTCGTATTCGAGGTCCGAGCGAGGAGGTTCGGTTCCGGCGGCTCCGGTGGGCCGGCTCGGGTCCGCGGAGAGGCTTTGTTTGCCCGGGATCTCGGGATGCTTTTGGTCTGAAATAGCGGGATTCGTGGGCCGACCGTGCCGGAGCGGTTTATTCTCAGTGCCCCGGCCAGCTGCCGGTGGAGGAGGGGACCAGAGACTCTGACTGCTCGTCCTGCAGGGCGAGTGGCTCTCGACGACCTGCGAGGCACCGGTGGTCTCGAGCCCAGTTGTGGCCACTCGAGTCGGTACCCCGGCTCATGCCGAGTGGTGGAAGCGGCCGTGCAACTTACGGTTCGTTTTGGAAGGCTTGATCGGATTTCTCGCAGCTATTTACCCGCTGGACGTTCGGAGGAGCGCATAGAGAGGATCACTGGGGACGGCTTGTTCGGTTACCTACGTGAGATTTTCCAAGACTGCACGGGGATCCGTGGAGACATAGCGGAGTTGACTACATACACGCCTGTAGCACCTGCGGGATCGCGCAAGAGACTTGGTGGAGGGATGTGATAACCGGCTGCGACCGGCGGGGTCCCCGGCTGTCATGCGTAGGACCGGTTGCGGAACTATCGTAAGAAAAGTTTCCTCTGCTACTCGAGAGGATGTCTTCGCGAGCGGGTTTCGACGCCTCCGTGAGAACGCTACGTCAGCAGTTCTGCACGAATGAGGCAGGAGATTTATCGACTTGGCTCGTGATGCAGTGGTGATACTGCCCGCGGAGCGGGAGAGGGTCCGCAGGTTTATAGATAGGGCTTAATCAGCCAATTAGAACTCCAGATAGCTATGGGCGTGGGGGGTGACACCTTATCAGTGCGGGGAGGGGCGGCCGATGCAACACGCGAGTTGAGGTCAGCTCTCTTTGCCTAGGGAGGCGGCTATTCAGCCGGGATGAGAGGCCTCGAAATCGGTGCGGGCAAGGGTTTGGTGGTGAGGATCTGCCTTCTCTGCGGTGGCGAGAGAATCGCTGATGGGGAGGCCAAGGTCTTCCCGGAGGCCGCACTCGTTCCGCCCTTCGGGGCTTACCATGGGGTGGATCAGGGTGGTCAGCGTGGTTTTCGGGGGGCGATAATTCGGGCTCAGTCTCCTCGTAGTGCTCGAGCCCTGTCGCGGGTGTTCGTGGAGGCCATTCGGGTCCGTCGGGGGCCGGCGACCCCCATCAGTGCAGGGTTGCTACGGGTTGTGGTGACCCGAGGTCATTTATCGAGGTATTGCCCGCTAGCGGCGGGTAACTCTCGTCGGCGAGTCTCGTCCTAGATTCGGGCCCCGGGCTCGACCCTCGGCACGCCCGACTGCCAGAGGCGGGGGTGGGGATTATAGAGGTGGAGGTCGAGGCACGGTAGAGGGGTGGAGACGGTCGCCGACGGGAGGTGGAAGTCGGTTCGAGTGTGTCGTCTAGAGACGGCTCGGAAGGGGAGGTGCGGATCCCGGTCTGTCTTTAGCGGCCGACGGACGAGAGCAGGCGGCATCGGATGCGTGATTACGGGTACTCATTCATCGTGTGTGGCGGAGGTGCTGCGGTATGTCTTCGACCACTGGATCTACGTATTCTCTGTGTCGTCCTTCTGCGCCGCCGTGTTGTGGTGTGCCCGGCTATGCTACGGATATTCCGGTTATGTTGGCTACACCGATTGGGTGACTCGAATTGTAGTCGATCGGGTGCATCGTTCGTGCGTAGTTATATGTTGGAGATCTTGACAACGTGTTGATCCGGTCATTTAACTTTGGATATGTGTAAGTTTGGATGTCATATTGGGGATGAATCGGTTGTCCCCATATCATTCTATTCTTGATTGCCCCGTGCTAAGACGGTGACCTTAGCGTTGCCAGAATCACCCCGATCAGAGTGGAAAGGTACCTCAAGCCACTCCGTTCGCATTGTTATTTCCTATGTTAAGGCTCGACGTATGGTCGAGAAGGGGTGTCTAGCTTATTTGGCTTATGTTCGTGATTCCAGCGGAGAAGTTCCTTCCATTGAGTCGGTCCCTATTGCACGGGAGTTTCCGGAGGTTTTTCCTTCAGACCTGCCGGGCATGCCACCCGACAGGGATATTGATTTCTGTATTGATCTGTTCTGCTAGAGGCTCTTGGCTCATGACCCCAGATTTTTGGGAAGTTACGTTGTTTTAGAAGGTTTTGGGATATTGTTATATCCATCACTCTAATTTGGCTACTTTCTCTGATAATGACTTAAAATAAGTTATTTTAAGCTCTAACCTCGGGATGAGAGTGTATTTGGTCGGGTTGGCCTAGCAATGTGCTAGGCGCCATCACAACCGGGTTTTGGGATCGTGACATCTGGATACCATCACCTGAAGATTTGGGCGTCTGATGTCCCTAAGACAGCATTCCGTACTCGGTATGGGCACTATGAATTTTTAGTCATGTCATTTGGGTTAACCAATGCCCCAGCAGCATTTATTGATTTGGTGAACCGAGTGTGCAGGCTATATCTAAATTTATTCGTGATAGTCTTTATTGATGATATTCTGGTGTACTCCCACAGCAAGGAGAAGCATGAGCAGCACCTCAGAGTGGTCCTTCAGACTCTGAAGGATAGTCAGCTATATGCTAAGTTTTCTAAGTGCGAGTTCTAGTTGAATTTGATTGCATTTCTTGATCATATTGTATCGGTAGAGGGTAATCAGGTGGACCCGAAGAAGATATAGGCAGTCAAGAATTGGCCTCGACCAGCTTCAGTGACTGAGATTCGAAGCTTCTTAGGGTTGGCAGGTTATTAACGTCGATTTGTGAAGGGATTTTCGTCTATTACAGCCCTGTTGACAAGATTGACGTAGAAGGGTGCCCAGTTCAAGTGGTCAGATGAGTGTGAGGCGAGCTTTCAGGAGCTCAAGACAGCTCTAACTACGACACCAGTGTTGTTTTGCCTATGGGTTTAGGGCCTTGCACAGTCTATTGTGATGCTTCCCGTATTGGGCTTGGAGTAGTATTGATGCAGGATGACAAAGTTATTGCCTATGTTTCGAGACAGTTGAAGATCCACGAGAAGAATTATCCGGTTCGAGATCTTGAGTTGGCAGCTGTCGTTCATGCATTCAAATTTGGAGGCATTATTTATATGGCATGACGTGTGAGTTGTACACAGATCACAAGAGACTTCAGTACCTGTTCAAGGAAAAAGGATTTGAATGTGAGGCATCGATTTAATTCGATACAACGCGCAAAACGTTACTAGCCCATGACATATGAACAAGAAAACATGTCCTTAACAAATTGGTACTGACTTTCATACAGGTGCTGCATGGCTGTAGATGTCCAGGCCTTAGCCAACCGGTTCGTGAGATTAGACATTTCTGAGCCTAGCAGGATGTTAGCCTGCACGGTCGCTCGTTCTTCTTTATTAGAGCGTATTCGTGAGAGGAAATTTGATGATCCTCATTTGCGTGAGTTGAGAGATACAGTACAGCGGGGAGGTGCCACACAGGTAAACCTAGATGATGATGGGGTATTGAGATTGCAGGGTCGATTTTGTGTGCCCAATGTCGAAGGGATTCGAGAGTTGATCTTAGCAGAGGCCCACGGTTCGCGGTATTCTATTCACCCGGGCGCCGCGAAGATGTACCAGGACTTACGGCAGAAATATTGGTGACGCAGAATGAAGAAAGATATTGTTGCGTATGTCGCTCGGTGTCTAAATTGTCAGCAGGTGAAATATGAGCACCAGAAGCTTGGCGGTGTATTCCATAGGATTGAAATTCCCGAGTGGAAATGGGAGCGGATCACTATGGACTTCGTTACTGGACTTCTTTTGACTCAGAGGAAATTTGATGCTATTTGGGTCATTGTTGATAGGCTGACCAAGTCAGCACACTTTATTCCAGTATCTGTCTCCTACTCGTCGGAGAGGTTAGCAGAGGTTTACATTAGGGAGATTGTTCGTCTCCATGGAGTGCCAGTATCTATTATCTCTGATCGGGGTACGCAGTTTACCTCGCGGTTCTGGAGAGCGGTCCAGCAGGAGTTAGGCACCCAGGTTCAGTTGAGTACAGCATTTCATCCTCAGACGGATGGCCAGTCCGAGAGGACTATTCAGATTCTTGAGGACATGCTTCGAGCCTGTGTTATTGATTTCGGAGGCTCGTGGGACCAGTTTCTACCTTTAGCAGAGTTCGCCTACAATAACAGTTACCAATCTAGCATCCAGATGGCTCCGTATGAGGCGTTGTATGGTAGGCGATGTTGATCACCAGTTGGATGGTTTGAACCGGGAGAGGCTCAGTTGTTGGGTACAGACTTAGTTCAGGAGGCCTTAGATAAGGTCAAGACTATTCATGAGAGATTGTGTTCAGCTCAGTCTAGGCAAAAGACTTATGCGGATCGCAAGGTTCGAGATGTAGATTTCATGGTTGGTGAACGAGTATTGCTTCGGGTGTCGCCTATGAAGGGCGTGATGAGGTTCGGAAAGAAGGGCAAGCTCAGGCCCTAGGTATATTGGTCCATTTGAGATTCTAGACGAGTGGGAGGGGTGGCTTACAGACTAGCTCTGTCGCCTAGCTTATCAGCTGTGCATCCAGTTTTTCATGTATCCATGCTTCGGAGATACCACGGCGATCCCACGCATGTGTTAGACTTCGGTCTTGTCCAATTGGACAATGATCTATCTTACGAGGAGGAGCCGGTGGCTATTCTAGGCCGGCGGAGTTCGACGGTTGAGGTCGAAGAGTTATCCTTACGTACGTGTTCGGTGGAGAGGTCGGCCTGCTGAGGCACCGACCTGAGTCCGAGTTCGATATGCGGAGCCGCTACCACACTTGTTTCCCGACTCGGGTACTTCTTTCTTTTGTCCGTTCAAGGACGAACGATTGTTTTAGAGGTGGAGATTGTGACGACCCAAAGGGTCATCACTTATTTAATTAATCATTTCGAGCTTCGAGGCCTTGAAAACCTCATTCTATGTTGCCTCGATTTACGTGCACGATCCGAGCATGTAGCCGGAAAGATTTTGTGATAGAAAATATGAATTCTATGATTTGGATAAAAATGATATTAATATTGATATGGTTGACTTCGGTCAACATTTTTGGTAAACGGATCCGGACCCGAGATTGGATGGTCCCGAGAGGTCCGTAGGAAAATATGGGACTTGGACATCCGTCCGGAGTCGAATTCCGAGGCCTAGAGCCCAAGTTATGAATTTTTATGTGAAATTGTTTTTGATGTAATTGTTAAAGGAAAATGAATTAATTGACCTTGGTATCGGGCTCGTATTTTGGTTCCGACGCCCGGTACAAGTCTTAAATATTATATATGTGATTTATGTAAAGTTTGGTGACATTTGGATGTCGTTTGAGATGTTTTGGACCTTGAGTCCCAAGTTTGAAAGTTTTGAAAACCAAAGGTATGAAAATCATGAATTTGAGGCTTGATTTGATGAAAACGAAGTGATATTGGCGATGTGATCGCACGAACAAGTTCATAATGTGTTTTTGAGGTTGTGTACATGTTTGGTTTGGAGCCCGGGGGGCTCGGGTAAAGATTTGATAGGCCGTCGGATGAAATTCTGAATTTTTGAACTGCTGGTTTTTCACCCAGCTGTTGGCTTCGCAATTGCGAAGTATTTCTCGCAATTGCGAAGGGGACGGTGTAAGGCAAGGCTCGCAAATGCGAACCATTATCGCAAATGCGAAGCCCCCTTTGACCCAGCCTTGTTCGCAAATGCGAACAATTGTTCGCATTTGCGAAAGTCCCCAGAGCCTGCCTATGTTCGCAAATGCGAACAAATGTTCGCAAATGCGAACAAATGTTCGCAAATGCGAACATTCCCCATACTGCCTTGGTTCGCAAATGCGAACCATTGTTCGCAAATGCGAACACTGCCTTAAACAGCCTATGTTCGCAAATGCGAACTTAGTTCGCAATTGCGAACAGTCCCTTTGTCTACCAGTGTTCGCAAATGCGAACAAATGTTCGCAAATGCGAACTTCCCAGCCTTAGCTTATTTTTCAAACTCCAGAAATTGGTCGGGGTACGCAATTGCGAACCCATGTTCGCAAATGCGAACACAGAGACCTGTAAAACACGAATTTCAGTCATTTCTTCACTTTTTACAAAACAAAAACACCCATTTGCGATTCTTCACGGATTTCTTCTTCATCAAAACGATTGTAAGTCATTTTTTACTTAATTCTTTCAATTCCTAACATCATTAAACATGTTTTTCATAAGAAATCAAAGATTTTCATGGTAGAATTCTTGTTTTTGTTAGAAAATAGGGTTTTTCATAAATTGGGGAATTGGACCTCGAATTGAGGTCCGATTTTGAAACAAATGATATACATGAACTCGTGGGGGGATGGGTAACCGGATTTTGGTCCTAACCCCGAGTTCCGACCATGTGGGCTCGGGGTTGAAATTCACTATTTCGGGCAGAATGTTGTAAAAGATGTATTTGGTCTTAAGAATTAGTTTGTTGAGTAGTATTGATGATATTAAATCAACTGTGTATAGATACGATTGGATTGGAGCCAAAGTTGAAAGAAAAAGACATTTCCATGGATTGAATTGTTCATAAACACTCGAGGTAAGTGTTTGTTCTATCCTAGCTTGAGGGAATAGGATTATGTGTTATGTGTTATGTGATCGAGTGCGGTGTATGGGCTGTGGTGACGAGCATCCATACACTGGCGTCTGGTATGACCGTGAGTCGTTGAAAAATGATTATTTTGAGATATATTACGGATGAAATGTTATTGTTTTCCCTTGTTGGGACTTGTTGTGAAGATAATTATTGGTTGCCCTTGATGGGACGGTTTATGAATTACTGTTTCTTTCTTTGCCCTTAACTGTGATTGTTATTTGGGTGAGGAAGAGTGATAATGCACGAAGGGTGATGCCGTGCCATGTTTATTTATTTATGCACGGAGGTTAATGCCGTGCCATGTTTATTTATTGATTATGCACGAAGGATCATGCCGTGCCCTGGTTATTGAACCATGTACGAAGGATCATGCCGTACTATGGATGTGAGGATGAGAGTAAAAGCACGAAGGGTGATGCCGTGTACTTTATTTGTTTATTTGGTGAGGATGAGAGTAAAATCACGAAGGGTGATGCCGTGCAACTGCTTGCTATTTCTTGAATTGATATTACTTGTGTTTACATTATACTTTGTTTTTCCTTGTGAATTTATTAACCTGTTGTTAATTGTTGAATTCTTTGAGATATTCCTTATTGTGTTATTACCTGGTTATTTCTTGTTATTCTGTAGTATACATAGATATCGAATTGCACAGGTTATGTGGGTGTCTGGTCCTAGGCTTGTCACTACTTCGCCGGGATAGGCCAGGCACTTACCAGCACATGGGGTCGGTTGTGCTGATATTACACTTCTGTGCGTTTTTGCACAGGTCCAGGTTACGATCAGGAGCAGTAGCAGCAGTAAATCGATTGCGTGGGAGTTGATCATATTTGAGACCGAGGTAGGTTGCAGACGTCCGCAGGCCCGGCGTCTCTCTCTTTATTTGTGTTATTAACTGTAGTCTCTTTGTTCCGAGACAAACAAAATTATGTTATATTTCTTTCAGACTTTTATGTGTAGTATTCCATAGTAGTTCGTGAGTTGGTGACTCCACGTCTTGGGTAGAGGATTTCAGTATGATTTTTACTTTGTAATTAGTTAATTCTATTTCGATAAAGTATTCTGCATTTGTTTAATTAAAATTGTGTTAAAAACAGGATAGTATGAGTACAGTGGCTTGCCTAGCTACCACGAGTAGGCGCCATCACGATCCCGATGTTGGGGGAAAATTCGGGTCGTGACAAGTTGATCCGTAGCAAGAGCAAGCTTAAGGAGAAACTCTGTATCAAGGATGAGGGGCTCGAATTGGGTAAGGGGATTGCTGCAAAGTGTGAGTATTTGCAGGGCAAGTTGAGGTTAATGCAGTCGGAGATGGACCAGAACTTGGTCCGAGTCGAGGCGATGAGTGCAGAGTGGAGAGGGAAGCTGATCGCGATGGAGAGTAAGGTTGCTGGCTTGGAGCATATTGAGAGGGCCTGGTCTGAGACTTTGGCAAGAGCGGTGGCCCTAGAGGATACCATCCGCATGCTCCAGTCTGAGCAAGAATCTGAGAGGGTGACAACTACTTTTATGGAGGCGAGGCTCGAGGAACGGATCAACATAATTGATAAGGAGGCTTCGGTTCTGGTAGATCGAGTCGTGGCCTTGAAGGCGGAGAATGAGCGACTAAAGGCTCAGGTTGAATCATCTTCTGTTGCTGTTCACCGCCAAGAATATGGACTCTGGGTTTATGCCGAAGCCCAACCGGACATATATACGAGTTTGTTGGAAGCAGGCACCGTAACTGAGACTGCTTATGAGGAAGTGTGAGAAAAAGCTCTTCAGGCTTGCATCAACTATGGATATGATGTGGCGACACCCGAAGCTAATAGGAGCACGAATGGTGATAATGATAGACCTATTGGAGATCGTGATGACAACGGCGGTGGCGACACTGAATGAAGAATATTTTTACTTTGTTTTTATTTTCATTTTGTTTGTTGGCTGGCATATATTCGTTCTGTTTTTTTTATTTGTTGGCATAGGCCATATGTAAGCAGTAGTAGCCCGCACTTATGACTTTGCATAAATAAAGAGTTTTCTTCTCGCTATTTGCCTTGTACTTAAATTTTTGTTTTAACTATTTGTGACCTTGCGCGAGAAGGGGGCTCGCCTGACGAGTCCCAATTTTTCCTTTTCCTCTAGTGGTTGCAGAATTCTTCTCCTTCTCGGTGAAGGCCCTCGGCCTAAAAGCATTATTTTGAACTTATCAAAATAACAGCCCGTCGTGATTCGAGCGAAGTCAAACCTTTCTTTTTCTTTGATGGTAAAGGCCCTTGGCCTTAAAGGTTGTTATTTCGATCTTATCAAAATAACAGCTCGTCATAGTTCGAGTGAGGTCGACCCTTTCTTTTCTCTGATGGCGAAGGCCCTTGGCCTTAAAGGGTGTTGTTTCGAACTTACTGAAATAACAGCCCTTTGTGGTTTGAGTAAGGTCGAACCTCTCTTTTCTTTGATAGCGAAGGCCCTTGGCCTTAGAGGGTATTATTTCAAACTTATCGAAATAACAGCCCGTCGTGGTCCAAGCGAGGCCAAAACTTTCTTTTCCTTTGATGGCGAAGGCCCTTGGCCTTAGAGGGTATTATTTCTAACTTATCAAAATAACAGCCCATTGTGGTTCGAGCGAGGTCGAACCTCTCTTTTCCTTTGATGGCGAAGGCCCTTAACCTTAGAGGGTGTTATTTCGAACTTATCGAAATAACAGCCCGTCGTGGTTCGAGCGAGGTTCAACCTCTTTTTTCCTTTGATGGCGAAGGCCCTTGGCCTTAGAGGGTGTTATTTTAAACTTATCGAAGTAACAGCCCGACGTGGTTCGAGTAAGGTCGAACCTCTCTTTTCCTTTGATGGTGAAGGCATTATTTCGAACTTACCAAAATAACAGCCCATCGTGGTTCGAGCGAGGTCGAACCTCTCTCTTCCTTTGAAGGAGAAGGCTCTTGGCTTAGAGAGTGTTATTTCGAACTTATCAAAATATAAGCCTGTCGTGGATCAGGTGAGGTCAAACCTCTCTTTTCCTTTGATGGCGAAGGCCCTTGTCCTTAGATGATGTTATTTCGAACTTATCAAAATAATAGGCCGTCGTGGTTCGAGCGAGGTCGAACCTCTCTTTTCCTTTGATGGCGAAGGCCCTTGCCTTTAGATGATATTATTTTGAACTTATCGAAATAACAGCCTGTCGAGGTTCGAGCAAGGTCGAACCTCTCTTTTCCTTTAATGGCAAAGGCCCCTGGCCTTAGAGGGTATTATTTCGAACTTATCAAAATAACATCCCGTCATAGTTCGAGCGAGGTCGAACCTCTGTTTTCCTTTGATGGCGAAGTCCCTTGGCATTAAAGGATGTTATTTCGAACTTATCAAAATAACAACCCATCGTGGTTCGAGCGAGGTTGAACATGTCTTTTCCTTTGATGATGAAGGCCTTTGGCCTTAGAGGGTATTATTTCAAACTTATCGAAATAACAGCCCATCATAGTTCAAGCAAGGTCGAACATTTATTTTCTCTTTTGAATCAGGTACTTTTCACGGCAGTCCTAGTTTGGTTAGCATTGCTCGATCAGATGGTTCAACACTGTGGACATGAGGTGTCAATATTTTGCACAGGCTCGCATTGCACGCATGTTATTGTTTCCCCTCTGACATCGGTCATTCATCTTGGAGATATTGTCGGCCGGGCGGGTTTCGGCTGTGCCAAAATAATTTTTGGTTCCCCAATCTAGATACCCATGCATACGTTCGCTCACATGGATTTTATGTACCTATTTGGCGAAGTGTGGGAGATGAGTATGAGATGTTCCTTGCTTCTGTCCGGTGGTTTTGAGGGAAGAGGGGAACTGGATTGTAGCACTTTTCGCCTTGTTCGGGATATTTGAAGCCGATAGGGAAGAGAATTCCAGACCTCGTGATTGGTTCAGTTTCCCTTCCCTCAACACGCTGTTTCCATGTCGAGTGAGTTGGGTTCTCGTCTCGTGTTTTTTTGCTTCGATCTGGGGAAAAACTAGGAGTTTTCACCAGAAAATCTCCACAGACGGTGCTAAATTATTTGACTCAAAAAAACTAAAATCTTTTTGGACAAATCAATCGAAGATGAAGGGGTAAATCATAGTCAAAATTAATTAATACCATATTAAAAGATTAAGTAATAATGATTGCACATAAGACAAAAGAGATGTCAAAGATCTTACCAAGATTATGTCCCGCCTTATTTATCTGTAGATGAGGAAGAAGGCTTACAATTGTTTTTCCGTTTCGGGATACAAGAATGGAGCTTTTTCCTTTTCTTTCTTCTCTCAGAAAGTATTTTTCTTCCTCCCCCTCTTTTCGTGAGCCTCCGTTGGCTTATATATATAGTCGAAACCTTCTTACCTCTGCCGTGACTGGGCGTGTCTAGGTCAGTGGAGTTTTCTGGTCATAGCTAGGCATTGCTCTTCAATGTATCGGATATCTTAGAGGAGAAACGTAGTTGACTCTATTAACTTTTACTATCCGGTTGCAAAAAAGGGGCCGTGGTCAACCCGGCCGAGATCGTCAGATTTTGACCAATACACCTCCCAGCATATTTTTTAAAATAATATGCTTTTATGAATAATAGATGAATAGGAGTGGACTATATGTTTAACTTTTCCCTTTGACAAAAATAATGCACTCTAGGTTCATACGATGAATGCAAGCACATTTAATATTTAGTTTAAAGTTTCAAAACATCGTCACTATATATATATTTCTTTTATATTCGTAAATGATATGATAGCATTAAAATTATAATGAAGTTATTTTATAAGTCTAAAGTTTATGGTTAAATTTATTATCGAGTAATTTTTTCGATGTCTTGCTTTTTTTTTTTTATATATATATATATATATATATATATATATATATATATATATATATATATATATATATATATATATATATATATATATATATATAATTTGGAAAATTATTTGTTCAAATAGAAATCTTTAGCTTTACTCCTCTAAATTCAAGTTGAATTAGTTCTGAAATATTTTACTATGTCTATATTTTGACCCAGAAAAAAGTCCAATTTTGATTGAAAATGTCAAACAGTAGACTCATAGACCAACATTGATAAGTTTGACTACGAAAAGATCGTGATTTGCTACACAAGTCACGTCACCGCCTTCGTTGAATCGGATTCCCAAAGAAACGGTCTCATTTTCATTTTAAAAATAAAAATAATGTACCATATTATATTAGCTATGGTCATTCTGTGGAATGAAATTCTCACAAAGTTTATTAAAATATAACCGAGTGTTTCTAAATTCCGTAAAGTGGTTTCAAGAAATTATATTTTAAACACTATTTGTAATACTTTTATAAACATCTCCAACAAAAAGGAAAAATAATTATCATGTTGTATGCGTGGTAGGATTTAAGGGGCAGAAGGATATTCATCTGAATCCTACTTGGATAATTTTTTATTTATGTATATATATAATATCTTGAACACCTTTGACACAAGCCAAAAGCGAGGCTCAGTGATCAAGGAGGTTAACGTTTTGTACAAGACCGGATTTCTATTCATGTTAAATGCAATGTTACACATTAGTTTTTGTTTAATTTTAAACCAAGTAAAACGACATCATTTTTCCTTTTAATTACTCATACCCGCGCGATGCGCGATCAATATGAAAAAAATTTAATTAAATTAAATTATGATCAAACTTATTTGATCCTTGATCATATTTCTTTAATAAAATGCAATTGTCATCTTATTTGTCAATACGATATACCAATAATGAAATCTCTATTAAATCAAAGGTATTTATATAGTGAGTAAATAACTTTTCTGTTCCGTTTTTCTTTATTATATTAAATAATATTTAGTATTCGCTTTCTTTTTCTAATATACGAGAAGATATATAATATATTACTATTGAAATATTTTTTATTTTAAAGTTTATTTTGTTGTTCTTAATAATATTATCAAAATTTTAGTGAATAAAATCTATGTTAAACTAACGGGACTTATACAGGCAGCACAACGTTTCTGTTAAATATTTTTCTGTATTATATCTTCCAATATTTAATACTATTAAATTGTTAATAGAAAGTTCATTAGCATATTACATTATTTAAAAAATTTCTCCGGAGTTTATTTTTCTTTATTTTTGTTTTTTTTAATTTTCAAATAATTTTAATACTCCAATTCTAATTACAGCCCAATTTTTTTGATTTTGTACCAGGTGTCCGAGTCTCTTCGAGCCTCGACTAATCCCGGGGGTGCACAGGCCCCCGGCAAGGAGTTTCCCGCAAGTGCACCACGATTAATTCAGGTTATACCCAGTCCGATGGCCCTCAGAAATTATTTGCACCCGGTGGGTTTCGAACATGAGACCTAAAACTACACCCCAATTTGAATTGGTAATTTACTATTTTTTTTATTTTATTTTTTATGTAAAAATTATTTTAAAACTCCAACTTGAAACTACTCACCAATTTGAATGGGTAGTTTTTCTTCTCTTTTTTTCATTTTCTATAGCTTTGTTTTCTATTTTTTTTTTTTTTATTTTAAAATAATTTAAAAACTGCAACTTGAAACTACTCCCACCCAATTTGAATGGGTAGTTATTTTTCTATATATTTATATTTTTGTTTTTTTATTATAGTTCATTATAAGATAACTATTTTTATTTTAAAACTCCAACTTTAAACTACTCCCCGATTTGAATGGGTAGTTTTTCTTCTCTTTTTTTCGTTTTTTATAGATTTGTTTTTTGCTTTTTATCTTAAAATAGTTAAAAAACTCTAACTTGAAACTACTCTCACCAAATTTGAATTCTGTTGATGAAATGCCATTGCATGGATTTTATATAGTTTTTTATTATAGTTAATTAATTATAAGATATCTATATTTATTAATATAATTAAAGTAACTAATTAATATATATATATATATATATATATATATATATATATATATATATATATATATATATATATATATATTCAAAAAGAATAATCAATAAATAATTATTAAATAAATAACTATTTAATAACTAACTATGTCATGTGGCTTTTTCTAAAGCTGTCACTTGACTTAAAGAGATAGTTTTTTCTCTTATTTTAATAATATATAGATTTTCTTCTCTTTTTTTCGTTTTTTATAGACTTTTTTTTTGCTTTTTAATTTTAAAATAATTTAAAAACTGCAACTTGAAACTATTGCCACCCAATTTGAATGAGTAATTACTTTTTTAATATATATATATATATTTTATTATAGTTAATTATAAGGTATCTATTTTTATTTTAAAACTCCAACTTGAAATTACTCCCCAATATAAATAGATAGTTTTTCTTCTCTTTTTTTTTGTTTATTTTAAAACTCCAACTTGGAACTACTCTCACCCAATTTAAATGGGTTTTTTTTTATTTTATATTTTTATATTTTCATTTTTATATTTTTTTTATTATAGTTAATTAATTATAAGATATTCATATTTATTAATGTAATTAAAGTAAACAATTTATATATATATATATGGTAGCTTTTTATTTTTGTTTTTAGAATATTCAAATTCAAAAAGAATAACCAATAATTAATTATTAACTAAATAACTAAATTTAATAACTAACTATGCCACGTGGCTTTTTCTGAAGCTGCCACGTGACTTAATGAGAGGGTTTTTTTCCTTGGCTTTTAATAATATATAGATTTTACCCTAAAAACGTTACCAGTTAGAATTTGGGTTAAAAATCCTTAACTCTTGCTCTCTCTTCATTGCTTCACTCATCTGCCACTTCCTCTCTCTGCCACTACTCACGTTGCCTCAAACCCTCAACCTCTATTCTTACTTTAATTGTCTCAGCGCTTGTCGGTGTTAGCGCCAAGTAAGTTCCTTTCTCTTTCTAACTTTTTTTCATAATTTTATTAATGTTTTATTAATGAATATTATTTTTTAAATTTAGGTTAATGATTCTTGTTTGTTGATTCTTGATTTTTGATTCTGTATAATTTAGTACTGTAGTTTGTGGATTAATGAGTTTTCCTTTGATAAACTTATGGAAAATAATTGCTGATTTTTGTGTTTAGAATTGAGATTCTTTTTTGTGTTTAATATTCATCATATGGGTCTATTCAATTGTTGTATAAGCACCCGTGAGTAGGTTGTTCAACACTGCAGGAATAAATTTATAGTTTTAGCTCCAAAATAAATTTTAATTTATCTTTAGATTCTTAATTAACTCAATATATATGGGCTTAAACTCAATTTTAATAGTATTGTAGCAGGGCGGATTTAGGAGGGCGGAAGAAAATTAATTGTCGAAAAATTACACTGTTAAAATTTTTGTAACCCCGTCGCAACTGCCACTGACTATGCATCAACTTTATTTTAGTTATCGAATTATAAGTTATTTTATTAAATTTTCTAATAAAATATATTACCTAAATTGCATTTTTCAAACCCGTAACTAACGTTATGGCTACGTCCAGACTTGACCCTTTTTTTATTGCAGAAGACGGCAGCCTGGTAATATTTCCTAGAAGTTTCGCTGTCAATCTAACCTCAATGAGAACCATTTTCAAAAAGTTCTAATATAATGGACTATTAAATAGCTCACCTAATTACATTTACGTAATATGGCTCGTCTAGACCCGATCAAACACATAATTCTTCCCCCTATAATCAGTGGCGGAGCCAGAACCTTCATGAAGGGTGTTCAAAAAAAAAATTTGTAGCTAATAGGAATTAAACTCATGACTTTTATGTAAATTTTGAACACCCTTGACCATTAAACTACACTTTTGGATAGTGTTAAGGGTGTTCAAAACTTAATATATGAAGGTAAAAAATAGATTTTATCTTATATATACAGTGTAATTTTTCGGCGAAGGGTGTTCGGGTGAACACCCTTGCGCCACCCTATATCCGCCACTGCCTATAATATGGTTGCTGTTGAGTTTTTTTTTAAAGGGGTTTGAATCGGAAATGAAAGAGGCACATTTTGGATTGCACTTCTTCAACTTACCTTTTCTTTGTCTATAAATTTAGATATTTTGCCTCATTTTTAAGATACGAAAAAACTAAAAATTTCTCCCATCTTTTCCATATTGTTGCATTATTTTTAAATAAATATAAATGTCAAGTGTGATTTGCTCCGTTTGTTGAGTTTGCTGAAATTGTATAATTTCGATTGCCAGTATTGCAGAATAGTTATTCCGTTCTATCCTGAGAGGAATTAATCCAAAACATTGGCCAACAGTGAAGGAATTAAATTCTTTATATAAGGACACACGTGTAACTTGTGGGCTTGAAATTATTTTTTCTGTTTTGTTTATTAAACTAATATTTATCTGCTTCTCTGATTTTCTGATTTTTAACACAATAATACCAACAATCTTAAGGAATTTAATAATTAAAGTTACGAGGATTGTTTGAAGTTCCCATTGCAGGTCATCTATTATCGAAGTTATTGGAGCGTAGAACATTGAAAGGCATCATACAAAATAAAATTAGAATCCACGCAAATGCCGTTGCTTTTTGGAAAACGAAAATCTAAAGTTTCAAGTGAAGAGGCTGCTATGAGATTCTGTCAACGAGACAACTTTGGACCAAATGATTCACTTTTGTACATGTTAGATTTGGATCAATGAGGATCGAGTTGGGTCTCTGCATATAGTTAAAGAATAATTTTATTATTCCATTTACAAAAATCGGTTTGCTGGTATATAAATTTGGTAACATACATGAAATCATACAAATGAGGTATTTATGATTGTAATTATGAGTTAGGCTTACACTTAATACTTAAAGTATTCCTCAGATTATGAAAAGATAAACATATATGTATTTGATTTGAGAAAGAGATCGAATTGTTTAAAGTGTTATAATGGTTTAGTTGGAAAATCATTAAGAAAGGAAATTAAATTCTTGTGATTTTCTATACTCGTTATGGAGAATAAAATCTTCGTGGTTTTCTACTACTGCTTTGAGATCAAAATCTTTGTGATTTTCTACTTGTTCAATGAGATTGAAGTTTTCGTAACTTTCTACTCATTTGATGGAGCAAAGTATAGACTATGACTTTCTACTCGTTTTGGAGATTAAAGTCTTAGTGATTTTATACTCCAATTTATCATTCGATTTAAAGATTAAAAAATCCATTTATGAAATTTGATTATGTCACATATTACTCGGTTTGAAGATTAAAAATTTCGCCGTTTATTATGTCACATATTACTCGGTTTGAAGATTAAAAATCGTAACCAACTAAAATAAATCCCGAAGATAGATCTACGATTTTTGTGTTACAAATCCAGATAAGATTATAGCGAGATTATGTGGATTATCAATGAAAATCACTGGGAGATCAAGAAAGGAATAAATAACAGAGAGAGAGAGATAGTTAGTTGTATTATTAATAATAACACTTGATCTTACAATAAGGAAAACTCTTCTTTATATAGAAGAAGGGTTCCCTCGTCAAAACATAATTCATTTAAGGGCCGCTGACGTCCCAAAAATATAAAAGAGCGGAGGGGACAGAGTGCCCGTATGAGCGAGTTGACGTTACGCCTTCGTTGTTAAAGACGCACCCCCGACGCCATATGGGGGCGAGGAAAGATATACTCTGCCTTTATTAGGCGTGTGCGTGAAAGGAGGCGTACTCAACGCTCATTAGTTATATTCGATTCGACCCCATACAGCTATTATTCTTGTTCTCCTACTTTGCAGACAGTGCTTCAACAAAGAATCAAAGAAAATAAATTCTATTTTTCACGGTTGAAGCTAACAAACAAAGAAGAAGGCATCAGATTTGATAGAAATTAGCTTCTATAATGTTCAACAATGGAGAATAAGATAGAAAGAAGAATATGGTTGTTAAATAGACTAAATTATTACCGTAAGGGCTTTTTTAACTGTCTTCACGCCTCTTGTAGGCGTGTGAATCACGCACTAAAGCCACATATGACACATAGGATAAGCCACTTTGGATAAGCGTTTATTATTCACGTTTTAAATAAATATAAGTGTTCAAATTGACAAATATATAAGTTTGAAAACCGGCATGACAAAGTGATTAAAGTACAAGTGTCATTTAGGCCATTATGCCTTGAAATAATAAATGTAGTAGCTAGCCCGCACGTCCATTCCATCTAATATAATGGATCCCATCAACACATAGTTTATATATAGTCATATTCGTAGTAGTTGAAAACAATATATTATAATAATGATAAGGGTTGGTCAAAAGTTTGAATAGTTAATCAAATTTGAAAAGAAAATTATGAAAGTTGCAAAGAATAATTTTAGTTGTGTAATAATATCAAATATTTTGAAACTTTCCAAAATGACTGGACGGTTATATAAATTAAACAAAAGGAGGCATCTGTTAATTATCTTGACTTGTTGGAATGAAAATTAGTTTTATGTTTAAGGAAAACTAATTTTCTGAAATGGACTAAAAAGATTTTTTTCTTTTTCTTTTTACAAACGTTCATATAGGTTAGTTGTACAAAATTGTAATAGAAATAATTATATTTTAGTTTGCCTGCCATGGTTTGTTCCTTGTCCATTCGTTTTTTTATCTAACTCTTTTGAAAAATAAAAGATTTATTAATTTTTAGTAGCTCATCAATAATATAATTTGTTACTTTGCATTTTAAAAAGATATAAGATTCCCCGACATTCTCTTATCATTCCTAATTTTAAATAAGCAAGAAGAATTATTCATAACCCGTTTGGCCAAGCTGTGAAATCAGGTTATTTTGAGAAGTATTTTTTTATCAAAAGTATTTTTTTTCCTTTAAAAACTTGGCCAAATACCTTAATTTTTGACAAAAAATACTTTTGGCAAAAAAAGAAAAAATTTTAGCCAAAAAAAACTTGGCCAAACATGCTACTAGTTTGATCATCAATAATTTTGTGACCTTGAATTTAAAAATGTAAGATTCCACTTGAATTCTCGTATTATTCATAATCTGAAATTAAAAATGATACCAATAATGGGGTTTGGGATTCCCTCCACCAAACTTTATTCCATTTGTTTTTTGCTACATCAATAATACTCCACATAAGATAACAATAACTACAATAATCCTATAAAATTTTACTAGTGGGATTTGAATAAGGTAGTATGGACGCAGACTTTACCCCTAATTCAAAAAAGTAAAGAGATTGTTTTCGAAAAATCCTTTGATCAAGAAAACAAGAAAGACAAAAGGAAACAATATTAGTATCACCACAGAAATCATAGGAAAAATGGTAACAACATGAAATCCAGAAGAAAGATGCAAAGCAAAAGCAATACCTTGTGAAAAACGAAATAGTACACAACATTGCCACTAAGTATCTTAGAAAAAAAAATCCTACCAGACTAGTCTCACAAAGGTACGAAGTAAGGCAAAACTCAACTACCTCCTAACCTACAACTCTAATATTCGACCACCACATATTCCTATTAAGTGTCATGTCCTCGAAAATCTGAAGCCTCGCCATATCCTGCCTGATCACCTCTCCCCAATACTTCTTAGGACACCATCTACCTTTTCCTGTGCCCTCCACAACCAGCCGCTCACACCTTCTTAATTAACAGAGCATTTGGGCTTCTCCTCTCAGCATGCCCGAACCATTAGAGTCTTGCTTCCGACATCTTGTGACCTATGGGAGCCACGTGCACTTTCTCCCAAATATCATCACTCCTAATATTATCCATCCTAGTGTGCCCGCATCCACCCCAACTTCCTTATTTCTGCTACTTTCATCTTCTGGATATGTGAGTTCTTACCAAGCCAACACTCAGCCCCTTACATCACGGCCAAACTTACCTTTAAGTATCAGTGGCACTCTCTTGTCACACATGACTCTAGATACTAACTTCCACTTCATCCATCATACCTCAATACGGTGTGTGACATCCTCGTCGATCCCCCATCCCCCTTGGATAACCGACCCAAGGTAGTTGAAGCTGTCTCTACTTGGGATGACCTGTGATTCAAGCCTCACATCCACATCCACTTCCCTTGATTCAATGCTAAAATTACACTCTAGGTAATCCGTCTTTGTTCTACTCAGCTTGAAACCTTTTGCCTCAAGAGCATGTCTCCAAACCTCCAGCATTTCATTAACACCGACACAGAACTCATCAATCAAAACTATGTCATCTATGAATAACATGCACCATGGCACCTCCCCTTGAATATGGTGTGTTAACGCGTCCATCATCAGGGCGAATAAGAACGGACTGAGCGCATAACCTTGGTGTAACCCCGTTACAACTGGAAAATGCTCAGAGTCGCCTCCTACTAATCTAACCCGAGTCTTAGCCCCATCACACATGTCCTTAATCACCATAATGTAAAGAACCGACACACTTTTCGCCTCCAAGCATCTCCAAAGAATTTCTCTATGAACCTAGACATACGCTTTCTTAACTCCACATAAAACATGTTCAACACACAAAAAAAAGGATTATCTTTTCAAAATTAGACTATGTAAAAAGAATTTAATTATCCGAAAAATAAACACGTGTCTTGAGTTTCTAAGAATGAAACTTAATTCTGTTTTTGTTTTTATAGCGAGAGCACGCTACAACATAATTTATTATTCTACATGATGAGCTTTGAATGCATTATTCACGTGGTTATTCAATTATTTAAAATTATCTAGTAAAATTATGTTTCTTGTGTGGTAACACAAAAATACTTAATTACGCTTATAGCGCTCAGAAGGTCACTCAACATGATTTTTTAAATTTTTCGCGGTCAAATAACCTTTAAATTATCAATTTTTTACTTTTTAAATATTATGATTTTTCTTTTTAATCTATTATATGGAATTTTTACAGAACAAATAAATCTAATACACAAGGTGAAAAATAAAAAATAATTTTCAAACATGTATAATGTTTATATAATAAAATAATTGAGTATAATAAATATTTAAGAATTTTTTTTGTATCAATAATTCTGATAATATATAAGAACAAAACCTAAAAAAAAATTATTCACACAATTGAGAATGGAAGAGAATTAAAGCTTTTAAATATATATTCCATGCATATAATATAAAAAAATTATTTAAAAATGTGCTTAATTATTTCATATTCCAACATTATATATGCTTGAAAAAATATTTTTAGTTTTTTATTTTAAAATATAAGATTTATTTGTTTCATAGATAAGTCCATAATATAAATTCAAAATATAAAAATTATAATATTAAAAATATAAAACGGAATGTTGATAAGTTAGAGGGAAAATAAGTATTTAGTCACGACAAGTTTGAGGAATCCGCTGAGTAACTATCTGAGTGTTATATACATAATTAAGTGACTTTTTCGATATAAACAAAAAAATATACAACTTTATAAGATAATTTTGAATAATTAAGTGATGAGTAAGAACCTGTATTTTTTAAAAATCATCATAAAAGACCTTTTATGTACATAGTAATTTTTTTTCCTTATCTGATGATAATGGGTGACATTTTTTTTCGACCATGAGTTTTTTTTCCTTGGTTTGGAAAATTATTAAGTGAGGTTCAAATTTTTATTTATATATTTTTTCGTTGTTGAGAATTTATAACTTATCATAGTGAGTAATATTTTTTATTTTATTTACCTTGAAAATGGGAACTACAATTATATTTGGTTTTGTGGTTCTAAAAATACGTTATCTATTTTAATATTAGTTCTTAGGCAATACATGCTAAATATGAATAAAAGAAATACGAAATGCAAACCAATAGGATTACAAAACTGGGCCTCGAGCTAGCTGGAGGGAGGCCTTGAGGTCTAGATGAGGCTAATAGAAATGAATAATTGAAGAAGAATAAATGATAATAAGGCCCTTAAAGGTGGCATTTTGCGGATTAATGATGAACAATAAATGAACAATGAAAGAATAAGCAATAAATTAAAGAATAATAATGTTAGCAAAGAGCAGAGAATATCGTATTGTATTCAATATGTTGTGTAAATATTTTCATATCCTACAAGATGACAAGGGTATCCTTTATATAGGAGAGGTGAATCACAATATAGTACATGTCTAATAAAGGATGAAAAAATGCTACTAGCAGGGGCGTATCTACAATGTTGGGTATGAGTTCCCGGGAACCTAGTAACTATAACCCGAACCTTGTAGTTGTATTGAGAAATCTATTAAATGTATAAGTAATTTTAGTTTGAAACCCATAACTAAGTATCAGTTGTTGGTTCATTGGCAAACAAAGGAACCAACTTTTGCTGTGTTCCTGCGTCTCTGGCGAGGGTTCAAAGTACACATTTTAACTTCACTTTTGGTTTTTCACAAAAGAAACACCTGTAGGCACTTTTTTGTTTCTTTTAAAAAAAAATAGACCAGCAACCACTAAAAATTTTCTTACTTGCTGAAAGTATCACTTTTGCCTAAATGCGAGGAACCTATAAGGTTCAAATCTTAAATTCGTCTCTGGCTACTAGTATAGTTATATAATGGGTCTGTACGAATTTGTATTATACTTGCACAGCTGATCAGCTCTAACCACGTATATTTGGGAATATTTTTGCCCTTTCATGACAATCATCGATTGTACTGTTCCGAGCCCGACCACAATAAGTCTTAGATGTGCTTCCTCGAGGGATGCACCTGGAGGTTGCACCTTATGCTCTGCTTCGGGCTTCTTCAAAATTAGGCGCGGAACACCTCAAAGTTGAACTCCTCAATTTTAATTGTATACAGTGTTAGCAGCGTAGAAGCAGATTTCTTGCTGGAAAAAAATAAGTTTGACTTCTAAAATGTTGAATTTCTTTTCAGCGGCGACTGAATTTTAGATTTTAATTTTGGATTTGGCTAAATAGAGTGATTCTTAATTTTTAGGTAGTTGCACAGTTTTACCTTGTGTTTTGCTTTCTCCGTCATATATCATACTACTCCATATGATACGTTAAAATCAGATATAAATGGAAATATCTTAATGTTATTAGTCAAAGCTGGCGTGTCTTTTCAAAAATAAAAAATAAAAACATCTGTCGACACTTTTAGAGCACGTGAGGATTGGTCTGCTGATTCGGGAACATATTAAATAGATCGAATCGTACCGCATCAAATTATTTTTTTGGTTTCTTTTAAATGAATTGTAAATTTTTATATAAATTTATAATCGTATTGATAATTAGGGTATGTTTTTTATTTTATAAAAGTAAATCGAGAAAATATTGAACCGTACCGAATAATTTTACATATGAAAAATATATTTATATAGTAAGCTTAAAACTAATAAAGCATTAAATTTTTCATTGAGCCTTGGAATTATAAAAATTATTACAAGCCAATAAGTAATTAAACTCAAAATACTAGTTCCTAAAACCTATTTTCCTATTTATATTTAAACTAAGTTATTTCGAGTATTTTTATTAGAAAACAAAATATTTCAGTGATTATGAGTAGCAAACTATAATATATTGAATTTGTTTCTTTTCATATAATTTAAATTTATCTTTTTTAATATTGAAGATAAACTTTATTCTTGAGTCCTAACTTGGTTAATATCTTTTCACTGATGAGATTTATATTTTCTTTGCTTTTACTTGGTTTCTTTTACGTTGCTATCAAATAGTTGAAGTATATATACTCTAGCCATCTTTCATATTTTTTAAGCCATCACCTTTCAAACCGTAAAAATGTTTGGAGAATTTTGCTAAGTCCTATAAAAGAATGCATGTTATTGTATTCTATTTTTACTGGTGAATTTTATATGGCATTTAAAAAATACCAAAAATTAACCGAACCGTGCCGATACCGAAGTGAAACCGACATGATTGGAACGGTTTCAAAAAGTCTAATTTTTGTTATGCATAATAAAATAATCAAAAAATTAATATGGTACAAATTTTATAAAATAACCGACCGAACGACACATGTTGATACAAGTGCCATTATTGAACAGCACTGGTCAATGCACGTGCTTTTGAAAAGAAGAAGAAGACCGTATACTTAAAATTATGCAGGTTTTTTCAAGTAAAAATAGGCGGGTCATCTCTTTATTATAATATTAAGTTCAATAAGTTAAGAGACTAAAAGATTATAACCATTTAATTATATTTAGCGAATTCATGATCGTGATCAAGCGGAACTAAAATTTAAAGTTTATAAGTTCTGAATTTATTGTTTATAGCTTGTTTTACTTATTGAATATATAATTATATATCAATAAATAATAATAATATTTTAGCAAAAAAATACTAATCCGTCAGAATCAATACCTAATATTGTAGCTCCACTTTTGATGATATTTGTTCGACAAAATTCTAACAAAATTATCATGATATAATTTAGTGTTCTTACATTTACAAAGTGCTTTCACATTAATTTTTAATGTCTAAATGTAATATTTTTTTCATGTGTTAAACTCTCCAAAACACCCTCTTGAGACAATGTATTGTTCTCCTCAAAAAGGGAAAAATGAAATTCTAATTCACCTCATTTTTTTAGGAAGCTAAGGAGTCTGGATTTTGACCACTGGGGTTTTCTACTGTGTATGAGAAAAATTTATTTTGTGTCTCATACAACTGATACTAATTGTATGAGATTTATTTTTATCTTATAAATTTGTGGACCCAAAAATATAATTGAGGTCCACAAATTTATAAAATAAAAAAGAGTTTCATACAACTAATGTCAATTATATGTCTACCTAAAATGAATCGACGAAGCCGATTTTGACTCGGGCTCCACCATGTATTTCTATGTGCAGTGGTCAATTTCCCAGTAGTTTCGGCACAGCTTAGTGGGAGTGGTATTTCCTAGAAGCTGTCATTGCCAAGTAGCCGGTAGGCTGTAGGACATATATAAAAATGATGAATCCTACTTTTTCTCCCTTTCTTATTACTATATATATATATATATATATATATATATATATATATATATATATATATATATATATATATATATATATATATATATATTTTCCTTGTTATTAAGTGTGAATAGTGTTAGCTTTTGTTTTTAATAGGGAAAATGCCATCCTTTTTGCTTGTTCGTCATCCATACCCTCGTATTATAAGTTTATTTAAGTTCTTGGAACAAAATTCATGTCTGATTGATACAAAATTTGACTAAATTAACCGTTAAGTGTGAAAGGAAAGAAATTGGAATGAGGGAGTGATATGTTATCAAGATAAGGTTTCACATATTTTAATTAAAATTGTGGATCCTATTACTAGTCTTTCCATTAGTAATGACGCATATTGGCAAAGTTAATATTATCATGGTGTGAATACTGTCTCCAAATAAGATTGTTTTTAAGATATTATTCTCTCCGATTCATAATAAGTGTAATTTTACTTTTGACATCCATTGAGGAAATACAAATTCTTATGGAGAAAAAATATATATTCACTAAATTAATCTTAATTTTTTTTTTTGATAATTAAACTTTCATTTACTAGGGAAATTTTTACAAGTAAATTAATAACCCTTTATATATATCCTAATCATTCTGTACTACTACTCCCTTTACTTCTTACTTATATTTATATCATTGAACTATTTACATTGCATACCAATCTAATCTACCTAAAGCCTTTTCTACTCGTTTGTTGCTTCTACAATGTATCTCTTGTATAATCCACTTGCCCAGCATCTCCTATTTCCTCTCCCTTTCTCTGAATATCCTGGCATTTCTTTCCTGCCATACATGGTATACACATGCCGCCAGTGTCATATTATACAGCTCAGTGTTTGCATTTTGTCTCTTCACCCAGTCCTTAGCCCACGCTAATTCCTCATTCTATTCATATACTATTCTATTTATCCCTTGCCAATGTAGCAGATTACCCCACAACTTAGCTGCAATGGAGCATTCAAAGAATAAATGTTGCACTGTTTCATTCTCTTTTGTACACAGGACACACATCTGATCAACTTGCACTCCCTATTTACTCGGCCTATCTTTAGAATATAACTTCCCATGAGCTGCTATTGTTAGTGTGAAATTCCATCTTGGACATCCAGCATTTCTACACACCAGTCTTCTCCAGCTCACTTTGTTGAAACGTCCTCTCAAAGCATTATATATTTGCTTGATTGAACACTTGCTCATCCTTCTGATGTCTTCAAATGTGAATCCATGATGTGTGCTTCAGTTGTACTTCCCATATGCTCATATCTCGAATGTAATAACTATGTACCCATTGAATCCAAAGCTTGTTTTTTTCTTTGCATTCCAAAACTGTTTACATATAGCAGCCTTGTTCCATAGTGTTATACTGATGATATTGAAGCCACCTGCTGACTTTGGCATACACACCTTCTCCCATGCAAGCAAAGCCTTCCTGGATATATTTTCTTCACCAGTCCACAAAAAGCTTCTGCAAATTGCTTCAAGTAGCTTGGTGATCTTCTTTGGGAGGACAAATATTTGTGCCCGGAAAATTTGAATGGAGATGGGAACACTTTTTATCAACTGAATCCTTCCAGTATATGGGAGGAACTTAGTTGTCCATGAAGTTATTCTTCCAGCAATCTTATCAAGTAGTGGCTGGCATTGAGCTACTGACATCCTCTTAGAGCTTAAGGGAACTCCTAAGTATCATACTGGTAACTCATTTCTTTGAATTTCTAGAAACTCAAGTATTCCTTCCTGCATCTCTTGAGATACTCCTCCAAAGTATATAGAGCTTTTCTGTTTATTAACCTCCAATCCAGAAGCTTTAGAGAATTCCATAAAGCAGTTGTACATCAGCTTAAAGGAACCTATGTCACCCCTGCAAAAAAGAAGAATGTCATCTGCAAAACCAAGCTGCACAATTTACAGCTTCTAACATTTGGGATGATAGTTAAAATCTGGGATCTGGCTCAGTGTTTTGAGTTTCCTTGTTAGGTACTCCATAGAAATCACAAACAGGCAGGGGGATATGGATCTCCTTGCCTCAATCCCTTCCCAACTTTAAATGGTTTTGTAAGTGAACCATTGATTAGGATAGAATAATTCACACTATGCATACAACACATGATCCATTTCACAAATTATTCTGGAAAAGTCATTGCATTCAACACCTGCTCCATAAATCCCCATTCAATCGAATCATAAGCTTTTTGCATATCCAGCTTCATCAAATACCTTGGTGACACCCCTCTCCTTCCATACCCTTTAACTAGTTCATGGCTGAGGATAATGTTATTTGTTATCACTCTACCAGGGACAAATGGTGCCTGAGACTTATCATTTAACACATCCATCACCTTTTGTAGCCTTTTGGTAAGTATCTTAGAGATTACTTTATACAAAGTAGTACATCAGGAAATTGGTCTAAATTCTTTGATGCTTGTAGAATTCTTAACTTTTGGGATCAAAGTAATTGTAGAACAATTTATATGTTTGTACATTTGAGATTCTCAAAAAATTCTAAGACAACCTTTATCACATCTTCACCTATAACTTTCTGTGCTTTCTTGAAGAAGATTGCATTAAAGCCATCATAGCCAGGTGCTTTTAGATCACTTATGTCCTTCAAAGCTAGCCACACTTCCTTCTTTGTCACTGGTTCTATCAGATTAATCTGCTGGTCTCTACTAAGTATTTCTCCCATCCTCATGACATTGGGATTCATAGCTGGTATTGACGCTGCTTTTGAACCCAACAATTTCTTGTAAAATCCCGGTATTTCTGCATCTATGTCCTCTTCTAACCATAGCTGAACCTCCATTTCATTTGTCAGAGATTGGATTCCATTCAGATTGTTTCTATTCTTTATTTGGGCAAAGAAGTATGAAGAATTGGAGTCACCTAACTTCAGCCATTGTACTCTAGATCTTTGTTTGTAAATGCTTTCTTCAATCAACACCCATTTTTCCAGTTTTTCTTTAAGATCTCTCTCCTTATCAATCAGATCAGGGTATTGCAATCTGTTACTCATCTCCTCTTGGACTACTTATAAATCCTCCATTGCCTTTTTTATTATGTTCTCTACTCCCTGGAAATGGTTAATGTCTATCCCTTTCATGGCCTCTTTAACCCTTTTTAAATTGTTCCACACTTGCTGCATCAATCCTTGATTCTTTTCCTCTTTCCATACTTGTTCAACAGCTTGTATAAAGTCGGGATGATCAGCTATACAATTGAAAAATTAAAATGGCATGTTCTTCTTCCCTTGTATATGGGTTATCATCAGCTTAAGAGGAGAATGGTCAGATACAGAAGGCTCTAACACTTGTATTCTCAAACTTGGCATTGTTAGCATCCAGCTAGTATTCACTAATCCTCTATCAATCCTGTTGTAAGTGTGATTGTTGTTCCATGTGTAATCTCTTCCCATAGTTTGAAGCTCATTCATACCAGTATCTTGTAGAAATTCCTTGAAATCTTTTATCTCCATATCTTGCATAGTTGATCCATGCATCTTATCCTGTTCTTGCATTACAGCATTAAAGTCACCCATGGCTAGCCAAGGCCCCTATTGTGTACTATGTATTAACCTCATCTTATTCTATAACTGCAGTCTGTCTTTAATAGTGTGAAGTCCATAGATATCTGTAAATCCTATTGTGAATAGCTATACAGATTGTGCTAAGTTGCCCATGAATTAATTGTCCATCTACATCAAGAGGACTGAACATATAGATCCTAGGATCCCATATCGCCCAAATCCTGCTCTTATTATTAGCACTGAAATTAGATATCCACTTCCATCCAGGTGCAATTCTCCATATTACTTCTACTTTTTTATTCTTATGCTCAATAAGAGCAATTACTGCTTTTTTTATTCTCCCTTATAAACTCCTTTATCTCCTTCTGCTTATAGGCCTTATTCATTCCCCTAACATTTCATGTGATCACACTCATATTGGTATGAATGGAGTGTCATAATTCCATATCTGCATCCCCCCACTACTTGTCTTCTTGCTACTAGTTCTGTCACGACCCTAGTTCACCAATCGTGACTCCTACGAACCTAGAACCTAGAGCTCTAGAACCTTCGGCGAGAATCTAAGTAACCGGTTTGTGTCCCGTGACTCCTACGAACCTAGAGCTCTGATACCAACTTGTCACGACCCTAGTTCACCAATCGTGAACCTGTCATGACGGCACCCAGTCTTCACGATTAGGTAAGCCTAACACGATGCGGAATATACAATTTCATGAACAAAAGATAAGATAGCTGCGGAATAATATAAATGAAACGTAATAAGTGCCGCTCGGCACATACACTTCGCTAAAACACACTAAGCAACATGCTACCAAGACCCGAAAACCCACGGGCAACACAGACTAAGAAGAGTACGACTGTGGCTCTATATATATCAAGAATGTCTATACAATGGAAATAAGGGAAGTAACTGATATCACTAATGAGAATAGAAGGGGGCTCTCTGGATCCGCGGACGTAGCAGATCATACCTCAAGTCTCCTGAAAGTTCTCCTAAATTACCTATAATGTGCCTGCTCTGATGTACCTGGATCTGCATAACAAAAGTGTGCAGAAGAGTAGTATGAGTACACCACGACGGTACTCAGTAAGTGCCAAGCATAACCTCGGTGGAGTAGTAATGAGGAAAGTCAGGGCCCTACCGAGAAATAATAACATAATGATGATAATATTATCGAGCAGTTCGAATAAGAATAAGACTGAAATAACAACAATAAAGTAAATACTACAACCGTTTACAATTAAGCTAACAAGAGTAACAAACACAACAAAAATACAAATCAACAAGTCCAGGATCTCCGGGAATTGAACCCGCAGTCCCTCTCTATATTCATCAACTCGGGATCTCCGGGAATTGGACCCGCAGTCCGTATCTCAACAACTCCGGGTCTCTGGGAATCGAACCCGCAGTCCTTGGATCTCCAGAAATTGAACCCGCAATCCCTCTCTATATTCATCAACTCAGGATCTCCGGGAATTGAACCCGCAGTCCGTTTCTCAATAACTGAGTCTCCGGGAATCGAACATGCATCCCATGGATCTCCGGGAATTGAAACCGCAGTCCCTCTCTATAATCATCAACTCAAGATCTCCAGGAATTGAACCTGCAGTCCATACAGCAGTATCTCTGGGTCTCGGGGAATCGAGCCCGCAGCCCTTGGATCGCCGGGAATTGAACCTGCAGTCTGTATCTCAACAACTTCGGATCTCCAAAAATCGAACTCGCAGGCCTTGGATCTCCGGAAATTGAACCAACAGTCCACAAACACAAACATAGTCAATAAGAGGAAAAGCACATAGAAATATGAAATACATAACTACAATTTACACCAAAACCATCATCAACAAGTTCTAGGAAGTTCAACTAATACAAGTAGGCACTTAGATAGATAATCCTATCTAGTCATGCTTTTCTAACTAATATAAGGTAAATATCACAATTGAATCGACTATATAACAAGAATATCACGATTTGAACAGTTAAAATAAGGTGGTTTTCCAACAATCTGCATATGTACACGCCCGTCACCTCGCGTACAAGGTATTTAAATTAACACATAATATCCTAGGGGGGAAGGTTTCCCCACGCAAGGTTAGACAAGTCACTTACCTCAATTTCGGTACAAAACCGCTAAGAAACGACGCTCTTGCCACGAGTATCCGAATCTGAGTGGCCCGAATCTAGTCAAACCAATTACACAGTGTAAATAACATCGCGAAAAACTAATTAAAATGATAAAATTACAGTTACGGTGCGAAAGTGAGTGAAATGACCAAAATACCCCTACAGCCATCGGCTCGGAACTGAAATATTTTTATGTTTTCAGAACCCTCTTACTCTTACGAGTCTAACCATATAAAAATCTCCCAAAATCGGAGGTCAATTGCTCCCTCAAAACTCATTAGTTCGGTCTATGAACTTTCACCCAATTTCACATTAAAAACTGAAATTAAAAGGTAAATTTAAGAGGGGATTTGTGGAAACTGATCAAAACCGAGTGAGAAATACTTACCCAATTTACCCAGGTGAAAATCCCTTCAAGAATCACCAAGAACCGAGCTCTAGAAGTCAAAATGTGTTAATACGAAGAAACCTTCGAATTTGGGATTAAATCTTTCTGCCCAGGAAATTCTTCATCGCGATCGCGTAGGGGGGAGTTTTAACCCACCACGATCGCGTAGGACAGCATGCAATCGCGAAGAAGCAACTGACAAGGCATCGCGATCGCTGGCGGACCATCGTGATCGCGTAAAAAAGTGGCAGAGACAGTAGTTGTAGCAGTTCAGTTGTGTTGTTTAACTCCAAAATGGTCCGTTTGGACCCCCGGGTTCACCCCGGGGGCCCTCCGGGACCCCAACGAAAACTACCAACCTACTCCAAATCATGATACGAACTTTTTCCAATCATAAAAACACACCCTTAAACACGGCAATCACCAAATCAAAGCGATTTCTAGCCTAAGTTCCATCCAAAACTTCTGAAACCTATATGTCATCAAAAACCAGACCAAATGATGTCCGAATGACCTGAAAATTTGTAGAAATATCCAAAATCACCTAATGAAGCTACTGCAACTGTCGTAACTTCATTCGGACTCCTGTATCAAAATCTCACCTGTTGATCGGATTTCCAAAAATTTCAAACTTCGGCATTTCAAGCCTAATTGAGCTACAGACCTCCAGAATACATTCCGGACGCGCTACCAACCCTGAAATCACCTAACATAGCTAATGGAACCATCAGATTTCCGTTCCGAGGCTGTCTTAAGACTGTTCTAGATACGGGCCATTTTTCGACTATAAAGCTCTCATTTAGGGACTAAGTGTCCCAAAACACTCCAAATTCTAGAACCGAACCTCCCGGCAAACCACAATAGCAGAAATGAACTTAGGGGAACAGTTAAATCGGGGATCGGGGCGTAAATTTCAAAAATGACCGGTCGGGTCGTTACAAGTTCCTTGATCACTAATCATTGTAGCTTTTTCCAAAGTATGAAAGACATTGTTTCCAACCAAATCATGACCCTCATATTGTTTAGTTTTGGCTACTCTTGCTGCATATTTCCCATGACTGTCACCCATCCACCATCCTTACTTTGATTCTCATTCCCTTTTGCTTGTTCTGGCATTTGGTTAATTGTCTGCTCTCCCTGCACTTCCACCTTCAGTTTAGTTTTCATTGATCCAACTCTATCAGTTCTAAGCCAAACTTGCTTGACTTTATTTGCCTTTCTCTGATATGGTATTCTCTGTTGTTGTGGGGGCTTTAATCTCAGAACAATCGTGCCCAATCTTCAGTCATAAACATGCTCCAAATCATATGTGATATCTTGTTGAATGAATTTACCCTTTGGATCATGTAGCTTCACAGACCTTGGCAAAGGTTTTGTAACATCCATTTCTATCAACATCCTAGCATATGAAATTCTAGCAGTCACAGTTGTACATTCATCTACATACACAGGGTTTCCCAATGCACTGCCTAATTTGCTTAGGGCCTTCATACTCCAACAATTAAGAGGTGGGTTTGGTAATTTGACCCATAGGGGAATTATTTTAAGAATTTCATCATGTAAACTGAAATTATCAGTCCATGCTTTCATGATTATTGGCCGACTATTCACAGTATGAGTCCCAGAGTATAGTACTTGATCCCTCTCTTCCCCATTGCTAAACCTAATCACAAAATAATCATCATTGTGATAATAGATCTGTGGTTTAGCTGTGTTCTTACCAACCGAGCTCAGGAATCTTTCCATTTACCCTATAGTAGGAGAATCACTAATCACATACATCACAATCGGAATCTTCCATTTTTCATTTTCCTTCTCTATATCTTCTAAATCAAGTTGAAAAATCTTCTCCCCATTTTGAATAATTGGAGCAATAAATTGCAGGTTCATACCTTTCCTTGGTAGGTTATTGCCCCCTACCACATTTGCCCACGTTTGAGTCATGCTACCTTCCAATTTCTCCACAGTTTTCCCATTGTCAACAGTACTTGAGCATGGTACTGTTCCATTGCTAGTCAATTGCTGGTCTTGAGATTGAGCTTGTCCATTTGTAGATCCATCACCTACAGCTTGCTTAGCTACAGGTGTGACTTTTACTTCCTTCGCCTTGCCTTTGTTTCGAGCTTGATTTTCATCCGCCTTGTTCAGCTCAGTCTGCATGTTCCTCAGTGTGTAGGTTGCAGAAGGTTCTTTAATCCTTATCCCTTTTGGGGACACAAACAGCTCCAATACTACATTTCTAGCTTCAGATTTTTGTTGCTCACTAATATGGGTCTTCGGTTGGTTCATTTGGGTCTTCCTCTCCATCCCATGGCTGCCAAGAGTACGTTAACAGATCCAGGTAATCGTGCGCCGAGAGAGAATGTTAGAGAGAGTAATATCTGGTGTAGTTTTAAGGTGCAATTAATTAGTTATTACCTTGACACATTAGAATATGTAAATAAGGACAAATTTTAAAAAAATAAAATTAATTTCTTCTTGATTATGTAAACGAACACTTTTTTAGACCAAATAAAAAGGTAAAATGACAATTTATTGCGGACCGGAGAAATATCTATAGGCGTATAAAATTTTAGAAATTAAATTCGTAAATTAAATTGACTATATTTTAAATTCAAGATATATTGACCCAAATATATATATTATGGGCTAATATAATTGGATTAATTTTATAAGTCTAATATATATGGATTAAATAAATAAGTCTTAATCCATTGGGCTAGCCCATTTAATTGGGCTAAAGTGATGAGCCCACTTCGTTCAACCCAAGATGTCATATTCCTAGAGGCCTAGTTTGGTGACACATGTCAAGTGACATGGCGCGCCAAGTCAAACGGAAGAGCCAATAGGTTTATGTCACGTGTCAAAATGACAAGGCATGCCAAGTCACACTAAAAGGCCAATGAAATTGTGCCACGTGTGCAAGTGACATGTTCTGGCCAGTCAAATGCGGTCATGTCACACTTTAATTTGATTGGTCGGAAAGAGTTTGTTCTTATCATAACTCATCCCTTCCACAACTATAAATAAGGGTCTTCATAACTCAGAAAAGACACCAGAAGTTATAACAAAAAGCAAGAGAGAGCTCGTAGATCAAATGCTGCAGATTTCTCTAAAAACTACAAACATTCAAGTGTTCATTAAAAGATCAAGACGAAGATTCAAGAATAAGCTGCAAGCCATTGGATTAAAAATACGTCATGGTCAAGTTCAAGCAATCAAGCTCAAGCTCAAGAACAATATTATTTTTTGTGGAAATAAATATAGATTCAAGATCAAGCTCAAATGCCCTTGAATTTGTTTACTATTGGAAAGAAGAATCAGAGGATTCATAGAGGTTGTAACTATCAATTATTTGAAACAAAAATATTACGATTGTTGCAATATTTTCGGTCTTGGTTTGATTAGTTCGACGCAATTTATTGTCTACAAATTCTAACATGCCCACTGGGACAATCTCTACCTCTCATCTCAACTTTTCAATCACCAAAGTTCAAGAGCATTGAAATGGCTTTGAAGAAAATCAACTCCAGATCAATATCCACCAAGGTTGCTAATTCCAGGTTCTATGTTGATGTGGGAAGCATCCTCGATGTTACCTTTGGAAGCTTTGGACTGGTTAGAGGAGCAAAGCAAGCTCTTTAGGACAACAAGCACCCATCAACCCTTACTTTCAGATCTTCATCCTCAAAAGGAGCAAGATCTTCAACAAACGCTCTGAAGGAGGAAGCAATATTGCTAAAAAGATCAAGAAACTCTTGCTATGTTTGACCTCTCCATATCCAGGAACTCTGCTGTGAAGAAAGATGATGATGCTTCAAGTGATGGATCCTCCCCACTTACACCACATAGTGTGAGCCAATGAAGGATCAATCTGTGTGAAAATTCATGCTAATCTCCATCGTCCACGACAATCATGCAAGCCATGGTGACAAACACTTCATCTGTGGAGGAGCAATTTGCAAACTTGGCGAAATCAATAGTTGGCTTGACCAAATGCATGCAAAATCAAGAGGCTAGAATTGAAAAGCTAACAAATAGAGTGGGAATCTTGATGGAAGAAGAACCCACTCATGCACCTAGCAAACTCCCAGAAGTTCTAGGGAGTGACTCTCCCCAAGACAAGTAGCATCCACTAAGGCTATCCATGTCTCATCTGAAGGGATGATTCCAATTGATCAACTGAAGAAGTTCATTGAAAGAACCATTAGAATAAATATGAAGTTGTTGCCAAACCATCCCTTACATATGCAAGGCCATGCACTACAAGGGTCAATATGTTGAAGATGTCTGTTGGCTATCAACCTCCAAAGTTTCTACAGTTTGATGGTAAAGGTAACCTAAAGCAAGATGTGGCGCACTTCGTGGAGACGTGCAACAATGTTGGGACTTATGGAGATTATCTCATCAAGTAGATTTTTCGCTTGCTAAAAGGAAATGCTTTTGACTGGTACACAAACCTTGAGGTTGGATCCATGGATAGTTGGGATCAACTAGAGTAAGAGTTCCTCAATCACTTTTATAATACGAGATGTACTGTGAGCATGATAGAACTTAAAATTCTCGTCAACGAAAGGGTAAAGTAGTTATCGACTTTATCAATCGTTGAAGAATGAAAGCCTCAAATATAAAGATAGGCTTAGTGAAGCTTCACGCATAGAGATGTGCATCCAAAGCATGCATCAGAGATTGCGCTACATCTTGCAAGGTATCAAGCCTGACATATTTAAAGAACTTGCAACTCGCCCATGAAATGGAATTGAGCATTGTCTCCGCTTGAAATGAAAGGCTGCCCATCTATAACCTCGCAAAGGGAATGACAAGCAAGAAGTTAGGAAGTGGGGCAAGTTCGTACCCAAGTCTAAAAGCAAAGAAGCTATGAATGTCAACACGTCACCTATGAAGTTCACGACGAAGGTGAGCAAGAAACAGAGTATGAAATCCACTTATTTTCAAGATATCCAAGTGGAAAGTTGACTCTAAAAGATGCAGGAGAAAGAGTATCCCTTTCTGGATTTTGATGTGCCAGCCATTTTCGAAGAACTCCTCGAGTTAATCTCATTGAGCTTCCGGAGATGAAGCGACCAAATGAAGCTGGGAAAATGAATGACCTAAATTACTGCAAATATCATCGACTTGTAAGCCACCATATAGAGAAGTGCTTTGTCTTCAAAGACAAAGTTATGGACTTAGACCGTGAAAAGAAGATCATTCTTGAAGATGAGAAAGCAAGCGCCCTTTGGCTCATTCAGTGTAGATGAGTTATATAGTTTTAAAGGAATCAAAAAGAAGAATTACAGGAGAACAACAAAGTATAGACAATCAACATGATGATGATGAAGGTTGGACGTTGGTGACTCGTCGTAGGAGCCACAAAAGGGTGCACGAAAAGAATCAATAGAACAACCAACAAGGGCGATGATGGTAAAAAGACCAACGAAAAAGAACCCAGTTAGGCATTTGAAGAAAGCAAACATAGAGATGCACCACTCTCAAAAGCCATGACATACGATGACCTTGGAGGATTTCTTGCCATCTAGGTTCAGCACAAAAATTTCCCGTGATGGTATTGAGGCCTCTTGTTGCAATGCTAATAAAGGGGAAGAAAAGAGTGATGACCTTACATTGGCACCATCTTTGGAAAATCTCATCGAATCCACTCCTCAAGAAGTTAATGCTTGTGAGGAAAAAGTCACATTCAAATAAGTCACCCTAATAAGTCTTTCTCAATTGACAATATAGCTAACTCATTTAATATCTCTTGAGATATTGTTGATCTTAGGTAAGATTTTATCAATTTTAATTTTGATAAAAAAATTTCCACTGAACCAACGGTAATAGGAATTGTTAACATTACTCTATAAGCAATATAGGCATTTCAAAAAGAATCAAGTCTCTTTATTTGATTGAGTATATCGATTAAACTATTATCTTCTACTTATACTGTTTTCCTTAATACTTTCAACTCAGAAAAGAAATCTAAACCATTAGTATCAGATTGATTATTACGCTTTAAGAAAAATTCAAGATTAAGGCAATGTGTTTTTAAATTTTTATCATCTGGTGATCTTAGTTTTTTTACCACTAAATAGAAAATCAAAAATATTTTCATACGCTTCAAATTGTTCAAATCTATTTTGAAATGAAAAAATAGTCTTGTCCACTATATATAAAAAGTAATCAATTCTAAAGGACTCTTCAAGAGACTTTGAGATTTCATTATCAATATTCTTATCAAATTATTTCGTCCTAAATATCACACGTTTCTTGCGAAATTCGGGTTTAATATTCATTTCAAATGCAATTTTCTTGGCAGGAATCATAGTAGTTGCAATTCCTTCTTCTCTATATTGGTTAAAAAGGGAAATTAAATCTTTTAATTGATCTATGGAAACATCAATGTGCATGTCTTTTGACTGCATACTTTTGCTAACTGAATTAATAACAAATAATATATTATACCAAATAGTCATACCCAATAAAAATTCAAAATTTTCAAGTTCATATGTTACTATGCAATTAGCTTTACTTTTAGTTTTTGAATCATTACTAATTTTTACTAATCTAAATGAAGCATCTCTTATTTCCGATTCAAGATCTTTATTATTCAATAAAAATTTATCAAGAGCACCTTTTTAAGATTGTATTAGATTTTGAATTCTTCTTCTTTTCTTGAGTTTTTCGTAACGAGATTCATACTTTCTATTTGACATACTTATCTTCCAATAAATAATCTAAAAATGTACTAAATAGCAAAATATTAAATTTTAGGTGATAAGATAATAAAAAGATAGAATGATAGCACCTGGTTCAAGAACGGATAACTTGATATCAAATTGAATTTCTACTCGAGTATACGTGTTGTAAGACTTGAATTATGAGAATAGAATATAGGTGTCAAACGGGCAGGTTTAGACCGGAACCGGACCGACACAAACCGGTAAAAATCGGGACTGGATCGACCCGGTTCAAAGGGGTCGGGTGGGCTGGGTAGGGGGCTAGGTCGGTTATGTGCGGTTCAAATCTGGGATCTGGTTAACCGGGCCCAGGTAAATCGGTAAGCATGAACAGTACCCAAAACGGTTAACCCGGATTAGATTAACGGCTAATTTTTTTTTTTAATTTTATAGAGGTGGGGCCCACTTCTATCTGTTGGGGGCAGCTTTTTCAGCCAAGGATCCGTTGGCCAACGGGCCCTTTTAATAAATGGCCACTTTTTAATTTTTTTTCTAACACTTTACAATTTTAACCTTTTTAAAATCTATAAATACCTCCCATCCCCTTCCCCCCCCCCCCCCCCCCCCCCCCCCCTCCCCTCTTCATTTCTTCACTCAAATTTCATATCTCAATCTCAATTCTCAAATACTCAATTTCTCTCTTCCTTCAATTTGCAGGATTTCATCTTCTAATTTTATAATTTTTATTTGGCTCTTTTCTTGAATTTAATTTATTTGGTTCATCTTCCTTGTATTCTTTAAATTATATTAATAGTTTAATATAAAATATTAATATAACTTACAATAGTTATACAATTTTTCTAAAAAAAATTAAAAAAATACTAAACCTGGCCCGGCCCCCTTAACCCGTAACCCTTACGGTTCAATTTTTACTCGTTTCAACCCGAACCCGTTAAACCTGTTAGGAACAAGCCCGGAACCGACCCGGAACCAAACCCGTACTGGTCCAAAAACCCTAGGACCGGCCCGACCCGGCCCGTTTAACACCCATAGAATAGAACAAATAAAAAATACTCTACTTTTTGTTTGAATCAATACACTGAACTCTAAACTTCCACAATAATGTTTGATCGTTGGCTATTGTAGAATGGAGGTTTGAATTGAAGAACAAAGTATAAAAATATAATATGCAATAGTGCACACGTTATTGATTTCACTTTGCTCGAGAAAGTTGTGACATGTGATAGTAAAGTTAAAATTTTAAAGTAAAAGTTGTACTTGTTTATGTATTACCGCCAATAAAAATAAATTCCTACCTAATTGATTATTTTTCAAAATATTCTCCTTAGAGAGGGACACTTTCCATACCCAAAAAGACTCTTTCCATTCCCAAAAAATTAGTAACGTTGGTTACTACCATGTAATTGTATTTGCAGATTATTAAAAATAAATTATTATGAGTAATATAAATGGGCCCCTCCCATTGGCATTCACTATCTCAAATTTGTTTTATTTTTATACAAACTTCTCACATATTGTTTCACTTTATAGTTTTTTTAATTTTTTTTATTATATATCTAAAACTTAGGTATACCAAAAAATGGAGCTCGGCCTTAAGCAGTTGCTTTACTTGCTTTATGGATGGGTCACCCCTGCTTTCAAGGTCAATACGAATGGTTTATTGAAGCATTTGTTAATATCCCAGATCAGAAGCATATTGAGGCAAGCTCAACCAACCAGTTTAAACAGTTGACAGTGTAGGATGTCAATCTTCCATATAACCCAAAGAAATCAAGTACGACGAAACAGATACAACAGCAGAAAACAGCAAGATACCGTAAAAATTAACCTCCCTGGTTGTAGCTCAGTAATCATTGAATAAAAATGGATTATCTTATCATTTTACAATATTGTAAGGCGAAACATTGATGCAATATTTCCCCTGTGAGCCATAAAGTTCTTCCGCTACATGGGTTTCCCAGCATTTGCACAAACTTCCAAGTAAAAGCACAAATAACTGCATGACTAGTTATAACAGCAACCAGCTGCACATAAAAACATAAATGAAGGCATTTTATACATGTTCAAGCTGATAAAAAGGAGGTTGTCAACTTTCTTTCTTTGTGATCTTGGTTTTACTCTCTACAAGAAATGTACAAACTCTCATGAAGAACTATTAAATGAATATGGACTAAAAGGACCAATCTGTGAAAATCAAGTGTTCACGAAAAAATCAGAACAAACAACAGAAGCTTGATCACTAAATAGAAGTGAGAACTATATCGGGGAAAAACAGTGCAGAAACGAGTCGCTGTCACATGCTCCCAGCTCTGCCAGGAGTAGTTTTGGATGATTTGAACTTTGAAATGTCAACAAGATCCCCAAATAGTTTGTCCTCCGGCTTTGAGGGCTTTCCAGATGGATATGAAGGAGTTGAAACTGGATATGACGAATTATTTAGGACACCATCATCCCTCACGGAGAGCCCAGACATTCTCTGGTTAAGAAACTGAGTGTTCTGTGGTTGGGCATAACCGTAGCCATAACCAGCCATTTGGTTGCCATACATTTGCTGAGGATACATATAACCCATCTGCCCAGATGGCATTTGTTGTGGAAACATACCCATCAATTGCCCACCTTGCATTGGTTGAGGTGACAAGCCTACCATTTGATTGCTTTGCATAGTCTGGTTCATCATGGCGGGATGTCCACCAGTGATCTGCTGTGCATACATACCATGGGCATATGAACCACCAGCTAATTGCTGGCTGTTAGCTGCCACCAGCTGATTATTTTGCATTGATAAAGCATCTGGACTAACAGACATTAGCTGATTGTTGTGCATTGGTAGAGCATGTGGACTGCCTGGCAATAACTGACTATTTTGCATTGGTTGAGTATGAGGATTCCCTACCATTTGGCCATTCTCAGCTGCCTCAGCTTCCCATGGAGGTGGTGGAAAAGAACTATTGCTTTGACCACCTAAATCAGGAATTGGACACTATGTGAGTAACTATTCAGAAACTCTATGAGCAACAGGGGGCATAGAATTCAGGCACTCCGTAAGACACCATCAGAAAGAAGGGGTTTTACACGTGACAGATAACAGTATCAAACCTATGCCTCTATGCAAGCATAAACTCTTATGAGTCTGCTATTACAAATAATCCCACCATTCCGATTTGTACGGCACTATTGCCTTATTAATCCATCCCAGAAAGATTGGCACCTTTCTAAATTTGGAAACAATTTAACTTAAACTTCTCATTTTACCCACACTAAGAAGTTCTAGATGTTATGTTTAAGACCACAACTTTCAAAAGTTTTAAAACCACATAAATATTATGGCAAGATTAAGACCACAAGTTTTAAAAGTTCTCATTTTTTTCTTAAGCTTTGTTAACAGTCAATTATGCCAAACAAATCGGAACTTAGGGAGTAGTTGCTAGGTCTATTCAGATAATAGATAGACATATAACAGGGAGGACAAAATTTGATCTACAGGAGACATTTCCAACTGTATACACAAAGAATGCAGGCAGAATGACAAAGAAATGCACCATAAACCGGAGAAGATGACTGCTGTTGCTGTGATATCTGTCTGTTCCACGCCCCATTAGAGCCTTGTGTATAGGTTGTTCCAGGGGCACTTCCATTTGGGTACAAAGATGGCTGGATAGAACTGAAACTCTGTTGTTGAAATTGAGGGGATGAAGGATGCGTCTGCCCAACCGAATATGGAGATTGTGAGGTGCCAGGTGGTGAAAACATGTCAACAAGAGCAAGGGCATTCTGCTGTGAAACAGGGCTTGCAGGCTGAGGCTCTCCACCAACAGGAACAAGAGCCAGTGCATCCGCAGCCGTAGGCAAGCTAAAGTCATCTCCACTCAGAAGATCAATTTTCGGGCCAACATTTGCTGTTGTTGATGGACTGCTAGCTGATGGAGGAGCTGGAAGAAGCAACTGTGTCCCTAAGCTAGTACTTGAAGTAGATCTGAAAAGCATACCAAGTGACTTAGATGACAAAATTGCTTCACAGGTCACATCTGACTGAGACTCAAAAACTAAAATGAATACCCAGGATTCCCATCGTCTTCCCCCTTCTCTTTTGGAACTTGATAGCAGACGACTAAGGACTTCTGAACCTTGATAAAATCCTAATCTAATTGATAGTAACTTTAAGGTAGGCAATTAACAATTTGAGATATCAATCTAGAAAATCCATGTATACTTTTTTAAGCTATAAGCTTTCCCATATACTTATTCAAAACCAATCATCATTCATACATCAAAAGAAACTAAAAATCAAGCATACTGACTGGGTTTCTTTTTTTTTTTTTTTTGGGAGGGCGGGCGAGGGGGATGGAATGCCCGGTTCGAACACACAGACAGAGGACAATATAGATAATAGTCACGACTAAAGAGAACACATTTACCCTTGGTCTGACTGTCTGTTGTCTCCAGTATCAATAAGAGGAGCATCAACATTTACAAGCGGTTGAGCTGAATCAGATTTTGTTTTTTCCACTTTAACAGAAGTTCCCGCAGCAATAGCTTCATGTTTGGCCAATACACGCTGCAACTCATCATTCAGCGCTAGCCCTTGACAAAGCAGTGATTCATCCCTGCATCAAGTGAATGTAAGGATCCACAGGAATCACAACCAGATGGTGCATAATAAGATTGGAAGAGCAGAGAGGAATGATTTGGAGAGAAAAATATCATGGCCAGTCCAGTACATTTGTAATGCTTGATCAACTATCGCTCTCCTAACTAAAGTACTAGAACTTTGACTGCAAAAATAACTGACAGCAGATGGCACTAAAAATGTTCGGCCTTTAGTTTTATTCCCGGCAACGACTTACCCAAGTCTTATCAAATATTTACTTAATTGACATGATTTTTACTTCATATGCTTCACTAAGTTATAGTAGCTTTTTAAATCTTTATCCAAATAATAAGTGTTTCACTTCAGAGTTACATTCTATAGCATAACATATTTTTTCTCCCTTCATTAGCGCCTTTCTTTTTAACGCGGTTTTTGTTTTGTTTTGTTTGTTTGCCTTTCTTTTCCATGGGTCGATTGGAAACAGCCTCTCTGCCCTCTCGGGTAGAGGTAAGGCCTGTCTACATATTACCCTCCCGAGACCCCACCTTGTGGGAATATACTGGGTTGTTGTTGTTGTTCATTAGCGCCTTTCTTCACAAACTCCCACAATTTGATTGTTTTTTGTGTAAAGTCCCATCAGGCCCTGGCGCTTTTCTACACTTTTGCCTTTGACACTTACATTATCAAGAGGCCATGAAGTAATTGTTATCACATGCCTATTCCGCCACTTGGAGTCGTGAAGTGCCTATCAAATTAGAGAATCCCAAAGATTATTGACACTATAAATTATGTGATTATCTCACCTAAAAGCTTAAACTATTGAAGAGCACACAATTTTGTTTTACTTAATTAAGTCCTCAACACGCCCCATTAGGTGCAAAACTGATTCTTATTCATGAGCCAAGCACGTGAAAATTCTTTTTGACTATAGGTGGTGGTGAGACTCGAAACCAAGACCTTTGCTTGCTATGATACCATGTTTCAGTGCGTGACCATTTCACCTAAAAGTTTAAGCTTTTAGAGGGAGCACACTTTATTTACTAATTATTTCCTCAAGAAGCACCATGTATACAAACAAATTATGACACATCTATGTCCTAGCAAGTGTGTTTTCCTAGTCCTTGTGGCATTTCCTTCATAAGAGGATGATGTGGGCTAGTGGTAAACTATAGTAAGGGTATAATTAACAGTCAACATGCAATAGGGGTTTCTTTGCTTCCAAAACACCTAAATGGTTGATCCAACCTAACCAAGTGTGTTGTTTTATTTGGTTCATTTAACACAACTTTCTCAGAGTTGATTATAAGTTTTAGTTGTTTGGAGCATCTGTTGAGCCAACGGTATTCAGAAATCTAGTTTTTCCCCCTGTCAGTTCCACTTCATCTATATGACTATTGTACCAACAACTAAAATTTTGACAAATCTATCAAGATATCTCGAGAAAGGCACTTGATGAGAAGTGGTCAAGAGTAAAACAAGGCCTTACGTAGTCGAGTTTACAAGGTGTACCACTCTTTGCTTGTAGGTGCGACACTGTTCCACCAAATCAACAATCACCTCTTGTTTCAGTCCCTGTAACCCGACAAGCAAATACATTATCAGTGAACGAAGAACGTCAACTCAGCAAAAAAAAAACAGATAAAATTTTCAAACAAAACCAAAGTTAGGAAAGTTCAACCCCAATTACCCAGCACTCTACTTAGAGGTAAACATTTCTCTACAACTGGCCTGCCCTATTTGCATCTGAGTAAGAATATCTTAATTGTTGAATGATAACCTGAATAGATGATATAAACAAGACTTTACCTCTTTGTTTTCCGGATCTAATGCACTCAGCATTTCAGCAAGGACATCCATGATACCACGTGCATTCTGGATCTCTGTCAAGCTAGCAACAGAAAAAGAAAACAATGAACATTAACTACCAAAGCAAGCCTGGCAGACAAAAGATAGCAGGTGTCATTCACCAGCAGCTGCAAATCATCTCCCCATCCCCCCCATCCCCCCACCCCTAGCAAACAGAAATGTCTAGTCCACCATAACAATATAATATGGGCGGGGGCATAACACGTAAGTTTGTGTGAAGATTGGTATACAGATTGCAGATTCAGAAGTTTAGCTGCTAAGTCAACCTTAAAGGGAATCCAAAGAAGAAAAGGAAGGTCTAAATAATTTGCATTTCTACTGCGGACCCTACGTGGGATCACTTCAGCAATCTCAGCACCACATTGTAGGCATGGATAATAGACTCATAAAATCTTACCAGCAGACATTATAACAAATACAACATATTGATAATTGAAGGATAACATGAACGAATTCAAAGCAGTCTAAACAAGTAACATAACATATCGCTAGAATTAAGAGAACTCATATTTCTAGAATTAAGAGTATATGTCTACAAATTTTGTATTTCTGGTGCAAAAGTGGCCCATTAGTTAGTTCAGATCAGTACATGGATTTCTTGGAGCTCTTAGGAAGAAGACTGTAGTAGGCTGATTTCTCTGTCCTTGTTATTCTGTTCCTTTTCTGTACCATCTTGGTACCATTCAATAAAATCTTTATCTTATCAAAAAAAAGTAACACCATGTCTAGATATAATGATGTATCTCAGAAGAGAGATATCAACACAAATCATAGACAAAAAATGTATCAAAAGATAAGTGCAAAAAGAAAAAAGAAAAGTAAGATGCAAGAATGGAAATTTATACATGTCCAAGCCTTGTGGACAGAGTTACCGTGCCTATACTAGTGGGAGTTAGCAAAACCCCGTGAAATTAGCCAAGGTGCGTGCAAGCTGATCCATAGACCGTAGTTATCGAAGAAAAAAGAATGGAAATTTATATGTTGTTATTTCTATTTACTTTTGTACTCCTGTCATCTTCTCTTTTGCATTCTCGGATTTAGTTTTCTAAATATGTTGTATGATTTTCTATTAGTGCTTCTTCCATCTTTTCTTAGCCGAAAGTCTATCAAAACAGCCTCTCGTAAGGTTGCGTACATTCTACCCTTCCCAGACCTCACTTGTGGGATTACACTGGGATGTCTTTGTTGTTGTTGTTTCTATTTGCTTCTGAGTAGATTAATCTTGGATATGTAACCTGACATCTGGATGTCAACAAAATACATCAAAATGAATAAAAATAGTACAATCGGAGGAATGGAGGTGGAGTACAGTGGTGCCCTTGTATAAGAACAAAGGGGATATCCAGTGTTGCAGCAACTATAGGGGCATCAAATTAATAAGCCACACCATGAAGGTTTGGGAGCGGGTGATCGAGGCCAGGGTGAGGGAGTCGGCATCTATTTCCGTGAATCAGTTCGGTTTCATGCCGGGTCGGTCCACTACAGAAGCTATCCACCTTGTCAGGAGATTGGTGGAATAGTTCAGGGATATGAAGAAGGACCTGCACATGGTGTTTATCGACTTGGAGAAGGCGTATGACAAGGTCCCTAGGGAGGTGCTATGGAGGTGTTTGGAGGCTAAGAGCGTGCCGGAAGCCTACATCAGAATAATCAAGGACATGTACGATGGAGCTAAGTCTAGGGTCAGGACAGTGGGTGGCGACTCAGACCATTTCCCGGTGGTTATGGGGCTCCATCAAGGATCTGCGCTTAGCCCTCTCTTGTTTGCCTTGGTGATGGATGCTTTGACGCGGCATATTCAAGGGGATGTGCCTTGGTGTATGCTATTTGCTGATGACATAGTCCTGGTAGACGAGTCGAGGGTCGGTGTTAACCGAAGGCTTGAGGAATGGAGACAGGCTCTCGAATCTAAGGGCTTCAAACTAAGCACGTCTAAGACAGAATATCTGGAGTGCAGTTTAGCGCTGATCCGAGCGAAGTGGGAGGGAGCGTGATGATTGGATCTCACGCCATAGCCAAGAGGGATAGTTTTAGATACCTTGGATCGGTGATTCATGGGGGACGGAGAGATAGACGGGGATGTCACTCACCGTATAGCGGCGGGGTGGTCGAAGTGGAGGCTTGCATCAGGGGTCTTGTGTGATAAGAAAGTGCCACACAAACTCAAGGGAAGTTTTATAGAGCTCTGGTTAGACCTGCCATGCTGTATGGGACGGAGTGTTGGCCGGTGAAGAAATCTCATGTTCAGAGGATGAAGGTTGCGGAGATGAGGATGCTCAGGTGGATGTGCGGGCTCACCGGGTTAGATAAGATTAGGAACGAAGATATTCGGGAGAAGGTGGGGGTGGCCCTAGTGGACGAGAAGATGCGAGAGGCGAGGCTTCGGTGGTTCGGGCATGTGCGGAGGAGAAGCCCAGATGCCCCGGTGAGGAGCTGTGAGCGGCTAGCGGTGGTCGGTGTGAGGCGAGGCAGAGGGAGGCCTAAGAGATACTGGGGAGAGGTAATTAGGCAGGACATGGCCAGGATGCGGATTTTCGATGACATGACCCTTGATAGGAAAGTCTGGAGGTCTAGTATCAGGGTTGTAGGGTAGGGGCTCCTAGATTTGGGTTACTAGATTTTTCGAACTCCTTTCCGGGGTGGGCGAGGTGCGGTAGGGCCACCCATAGAGAATTAGTTTGCGTTCTCTTTTGGTAGTCATTTTTGGTAGTTACTGTTTTAATACTATTGCATGCAGGTATATTTACGGTACGTATGTCTCGTATGTTTAGTTAATTATTTATGCGATGTATGCTGGTGTAACTAATGTTGTTTTTGTTTTTGCTTTTGTTTGCCTTTCTCTCCCCTGCGCCGAGGGTCGATTGGAAACAGCCTCTCTGCCCTCTTGGGTAGAGGAAGGCATGTCTACATATTACCGTCCCCAGACCCCACTTTGTGGGAATATACTGGGTTGTTGTTGTTGTTGTTGTTTGTTGGAGTAGTAGTTGGAAACTACTATTGATCCTATGAACCCCCCCCCAACTGCTAATGATCCTATGAACCCCCCCCCCCCCCAAAACTACTACTGATCCTATGAACCCATTAGTGATCACACAGAATCCTACACTATACCTGCTATGATCCTACCACTTCTCAGTTCCACCAGAGATTTGGATCGACTCAATGAACTTGGACGAGATCCCATAATCTTTGGCAGTTCAAACCAACATAGCACAACAAGATATACTACCAGCAATCACTCCTAAGGTTATTCACTGTTATATTTGGGCGATAAGATACTACGATTGCTAATAGAGAAAATTACTCCTAAAGTTCTCTTCAATTACATAGGTGATGCCTCAGTATGTAAAGGGTTTGCTGGAAGGTTGACAGCAGCAGGTGATACCAAAATACATAAAATAGATACAGAGAACTATTCCATTGTCCATCTTCGGGACAATATGTCTGGAAAGAAACAAGGCTTGTTTTTAAAGGCAGAGAACTCACATTTCTAGAATTAAGAATAGTTGTTTACAAAATCTGTTCTTTTTGTGTAAAAATAGATCACTAGATAGTTTTAATCAAGTACATGGATTTCTTGGATCTGTTAGGAGGAAGGGTAGTAGTAGGCTGTTCCCTGTTGTTTTGATTCTTCCTGTACCATCTTGGTACCATTTCAACAAATTTTTACCTTAACCCCAAAAAAGTTCTCTTCAATTCTTTATTGCACTTTCATCAAATTGACAGGTTTCGTTGACTTTAAACGTATTGTTTTATCACATGCCTAAATTAACATTTGGTTGAGGCGTTGAGCTCAACCATCAAACTCTGTAAAGGCATGCACTATCAAACTACTCATCAATCAAGTCGCGCAGGGGTTTGCTCCCTTTCAAGGTCTCAAGTCCGAAACCCACTGGGGGCAAACAATTTCTGAGGGCCATCGGACTGGGTAAAACCTGAATTAACCGTGGTGCACTTGCGGGAAACTCCTTGCCAAGGGCATGTGCACCCTCGGGATTAGTCGGGGCTCGAAGAGACTCGGACACCCGGTGCAAAATCAAAAAAAAAAGTCGCGCAGGGACAAGCAGGAGAAGATTCTCCTAGACTGGCTCTCCCTTTTCACTTCTCAACACTAAGTCACTAACTTTACTAACCGCACTTGCTGACAGCTCCGCAATAGGACAAGAAAAAAGAGAAACAAATCATAGCAAAATGAATTAAAAGTGTAACTTCTTTCCAAAGTTAGAAATAAAGATTCACCTCAAGGTTGGATATTCAGCCTCTGCAGAAGACTCAGCTGCTTCCTGTCCGGATTCAGGATTCCGTAGATTCTGTGGGTATGAAGCCAGTGGATGTGTTTGGGGGGGTGTGAACACTGGGGCTGATCTCTCAGATCTCTGAGGGAATACAGCTCCAATGCGCTGAAATGTAAAGCAATATGTTTAAAACTCGATTTTGAGAAGGAAAGGTGATGCTAAAGGAATGACATGACATGACTAACTGTGAATGAACGAACTACATGTAGCGGAAGCTGGAAGTTTGGTTCAATAAGCATCTGTATTGGAATTTTAGCAACCATTGTACTGTTTGGAGATATGCAGTCCCCCAACAACTTCTATGCTGCAACTGGGCCCTATATCAATTAATTGCTGATGGGGTGATATTCTAGAAAACTAAACTAGCATACTCATCAAAAGACCCAGTTTCTTTTCCAAATTGTTTTAAGACCTAGTAATGACATGAACTATTATCAAATAGATGCAGATACACAAACTAAAACCAGTAAGAAGAATTACCAGCAACTCCTGGTATGCTCCATAAAATTGTGGGTATCTTGCCCTTGGTCCTCCAAATGCTTCTTGCCATGTGTCTATCAAAATTAATACTTTTTCCTTGACATGCAAGTCTGGTTGCTGTTACAAAACAGCATATATAGATGCCTTAACTTTATGAAGAGAGAAAAACGTCCAAAAAAGACATAAGGGAGTTTGAGAGTCCGCAAGAAGTCACCTTCTTTTTTACAATTTTCACCATCTCATGAAGGAGATCTTTCTCAGCAACATGCATATGGACAATATCCCCACAATTCTTAACAATTGTTTCCAAAAGCTGAAAAATGGAAACTCATATTATCTAATGTCCAGTCAACTTTTTGCTTTGATAGGCTGGAGTACTGACTTCTGAGTATAAAAGAAGGTTGATTTCGGTAATCCTTTATGGTTTTAGAACCTTCTTTCTTTATTGTTTTATAGATCTTTAGAATCATAAAAAGATAACATGAAATTTCAGACTCATAAAGGTCACAGTGCTAAAGAAGCAAAAAAGCCTCACGAAGCATGAAGATATGGAAAACCATCCGGTTTGAATATTCTGGACCGCATGGCTGGAAAGAAATAATGCTTACTTAGAAGGTGTTGAGTGTCCAACATCGGAAGGATTTGAGGTCCTTGGTCTCTTTATATGGCTTGGGCAATCCTCACCTCACAAGGTAGCTTTTGGGGTTGAGTTAGAACCAATGTCCATTCTTATCATGGTATCAGAGCCAGGCCCATCCCAATTATTATTACCGATGTTGAACCCCCATTTATGTTGTCCACGCCCCAGAGGACTGGGCGTGGAGTGTGGGGCGTTGAGTTGTCCCACATCGGAAGGATTTGAGGTCCTTGGTCTCTTTATATGGCTTGGGCAATCCTCACCTCACAAGCTAGCTTTTGGGGTTGTGTTAGACCCAATGTCCATTCTTATCAGAAGGAAAGAGAAGCCATATATAAGATAAAAAGCAAACTCTCATAGTTTCGAGCCCAGCTCCAACAACTTCTTCACGAGGAAAGGTACCTTTTTGGGTTTGAATAGGAGGTTACCCTTTATTTGGTTGAAGTAGCCATGACTTTGGTCGTAGACAGTTTAAACCCATAAACCCAGGTCCACTTGTAATTTTGGCGTAAAAGTAGTACATTAGAGAGTATGGATCAATATCTGGGTTTTTTGTATTCGTTGGGAGGGAACATATAGCTTAATTGTTTTTTTATAACACATATAGCTTAGTTGTTGTTTGGATGGTTGATTAGTCCTATACTGTTTTTGCACCATCTTGGTACTTATTTAATAAAAACCTTACCTCATCACAAAAAAAAAATACCGCTAATGAGGGGACATCTAGGCAACTAAAGACTTTTAAAGGTTAAAGCTTGATAGAGCAAAAATATGTGTCTACTTGAATGCCAAAACAAGCCTATCTTGAGATACTCCATAGAGTTTTTGCATGAATATTAATTGTTGTTTCCAACTCTTGCAAGGATTTATGAGAAGTAAACTAACAGAAAGGACAAGTTTGATGAATATTCCAAGCTGAAGATAAGAATGTGACTAACTGCTGCTGCTGATGGATTTAGACCGCTGCACCGCCCTCAACTTCAAGAAGATAAATGACTTTCCAGGCAGTGAGTTAAAGAAAGAATGCCTGCTGCAGTGTATGGATGAGCTGGAATAGCCACTCTCAAGAGGCTTTTATACTGCTGCAGTGCCTCATATATAAAGAAAAGCCGCATTTTCGAGTGGCGATCTGGAAAGGAAGACCACTGCAAGCTGCAACGCTCCTGACACAAGCTTGCCAGTCACTGCAGCAGCCTCATAGTCATCGGCTGCAGCACTCGAGCAGAAAGTTACGTACCAAGAGGATAACCCACTAAACCAAGCTGCTGCATTGGTCAGTTTGGCATCCGCTCCAGAGCCCCTGGACGCTGATACCAAAATTTGACTAGACACGATTCTAGTCAAATTTTGGGGGGTAAAAATAGAAAATCTCATCACCCTGGAAAGGGACTTACTTTGGAAAAGAGGCAGAGCCTAAAAATTGAAGCTTCACTCCTTCAACCCCAAGATCAACAGACTCCAAGAGGCAGATTTGTGAAACTTTTCATCAGATCTTTCTTCTTCTCGTGACTTTTTCCATATCTGTTTATGTATTCTGTAATTGAACTCCACTATCAAGTAAATCTTTTTGTTGGGATATTGATGGATCAAAATGTTTTGAAGTAAGGTTTAATTAGTGTTGTCAAAAGGCTCACTTAAAGCACACTTTATCCCTGAAGCTCCGTGAAATCGCAAGTTGTGTGCTTCGCCTCACTTAGTTAGACCTTTAGTATCGGCTAAGGTGCCAAGGAGTGCACCTCTTCACGGACTCTCTTTTTGAGTGCACAACACTAGACCATAAATATAGCTGAAAAATTCATATATTAATTGTTAAGAAAATCCTTTGCCGGACTTCAAATTGTTAGGAACAAGAAATTAGAGCTTTCTGGGAAAAAATTTTAAGAACGATTTTTTCTCAAAAGAAGAATAGGAAATTCAAATTTAGAATAAGAAACTATCCCCTAAAAACTTAAAACTACATCTTTTCTTCTGAATCAAAATTTTGAAATGTCTTTGAACTTGATTGACATGATTTTTACTTCATATATGAAACTTTATTGTAGTTCTTTTTCATTCTTTTGCTCAAAAAAGTATCGTTTGTTCTATGCCCTATAGTTACATTTTGCTGCATTACATTTCTATTCATTATTTTTTTCATAAGCACTTTGCACTATTGCCTACGCTTTAACTTTGTTTTGCACTTAAATTCCCGACAAACTTGGCGTTCCTCACTTTTGACTACTCTGAGTTTAATCTTTTCATTCTTCATTCATGCTTGTATGAACTGACCTATCATTTAAAAATCCATTAATGATTTTGGTAAGGGTATACCCTAAGTAATTAGGGTTTGCGCTACTTAATTATGAAGTATGTTAATTCTAATTGAAAGAGGAAAACTAATCGAATTTCCATATGAATCTACCGCATCATGATTTCTTTTTCCACTAGATCTTTACCAAAAGGGAACAACTCAACGAGTGAATGAATCTAATTGTGGTAGTTACGATAACCAATAGGAGTCTTGTATAATTCTATAAACCCAACCAATTGATAAAGCTTTCTTCATTTTAATGCATTACAAGAGTTCAACTAGATGCATAACCACAAGGAGTTACTTAACTAGATAACTCGTAATAGTTGAATGTAATTGAGGGAGGCATTCATATCAAAGGAAGCTTACTTTCAACATCAAGTGAAATCAATATCCCAACCTTGTCTTCTATCCCATCAATTTTTCTCCTCGTTCAAACTTCCCTTTCCAAGTATTTTAATGGCTTATTTAGTGTAGTTTACTTAGTTATTGGAAAAGAACTACCATAAATTGATTTCTCATTAAGCATACCTACTTTGTTCCGTAAAGAAGCCAATCACGTGGGATGACAATTTGACTTGTTATGAAAGAATCTAATCACCCAACCCAAAGCATAAAGGCAACGGGTGGAATAGCTCAAGATCATTATAAACCCTGAAACCCTTACACATTCAATGAGGGACAAATACAACATTTTTTAACACTACATGGATTATATTTTGTGGCCTTTTTCCGGAGGGAGAGAGAGAGAGAGGAGGTTCAATAGGAGTGAGCCAAGAGTCGAGGCAGAGACTAGGCTTGACAGGTTAATGAGTGGACCTAGAGTAATATTAGTGGCTCAATGGGTTGAACTGAGAGAGAGAGAGAGAGAGAAATCTTCAGTAACTCCATGGGCTGAACTGAGAGAAAGAGAAGTGTAGAGCAATAGAAAATAAAGAGAGAAAGCGGTTGTGGAAACAAGCTCACCAAAGTTTTGCTCTAATACCATGTAAAAGAATCCAAACATCCAACTCAGCGCCTTAAGGCAATAAGTGGAGTAACTCAGGATCTTTACAAACCCCTTTGGAAAGTGGTTTGTGGACAACCTATGAGAGACAAGTGTAGCATTCTCTACCAATTGCAAATTCATTTTATGTTTGGCTAGGTACATATCAAGGCTACAGCTATAAGGTAGCAACCACCAAATAAAGTGAGAATTTCCAGGGACACGGATAAAGCCTTACCAAAACTAGCAATACACGGTAATATAATGTATATGTGGGTTTAAATAAAGATCATATAGCATACATATATAGATGTGGTTAACAAGAGAAAAGGAAAAAAATAATGAACATGAAACAATTAACACGAGGAGGTAGCATAAACAAATTTGTGTGAATGACTGAATGAACATCTGCTACACAAAAGAAAGAAAGTAAAAGTAAACCAAAAGGTGGAGACTTAACAGTCCACATGAATTACGTATTAAAGCATCAATTTTGACGGCTTTAGAAGCTTACTGTCAGAGCGAGAAGTTGGACTTTGGGATTCTTACTACCAAGACGCCTTTTTATTCCTTTCACCACATCTTTGGCTTGCCTGGTAACCCCAAAAAGAACATAAAAACAGTAACAACTTTAAACAATCTTCCGCCGAAAGTAAAATAAAATACCCATATGATCAAGCCAATAACAAGAGAAGAAAAATTAAAAAGGACAAACGGAATTTTTTTGTTAACACTACTACATGATGCGATTGCAATCTAGTTCATTGGATTTATATTTAATGTTTTTCTTTTATATCATATTATTAATAATAAGAAGCACCACAGATGTGCAATATGGCAGAAATTATACACAAAAGGTCTAAAAACCACACTGCCAGTTATGCGAAAGAGCTAAGAAAATCTAACATTTGTTTTACGCCATTTAAGGATTCATATTTTTACCAGCAAAGAAAAATTTCAACCACCAGAACTTGAGTTGATAGCCAAGAGGTCCATCTCTTTCAAAGCATCTTCTACTCCTTTCTCATCCACAATACCCAGATTTCCATTTAATGTATGTAAAATTAATCCTCAATCTGAGTGATGATATTATCAACTGTGAATATGAGGTGTTCTTCTCTGGAGCCAGAAAAAGCCGTCAAATCATGGAAAATATGTGCTGCACATATAGCTGAAAGGACAGATTCTAAACCACTTTGACAGGCTGCATCGTCAGATGCAATCAAAATTCCTTTCCTTTTTTCTTTTACTTGTTAGATTGTAAGTTTGTCAGATCCACTCATTTTACAGGGTGTACTCAAGATTAAACGAATGCTCTTCATCAAGGTAGTCCACCTAGTTTAGCTTACTGAAAATAGAAACTGAAACTCCAACAGAACAGCAGATGAAAGAGCATAAATAAGCCAGACTGCTCGTAGCTTTACTTCTGAATCTCAAATTAAATCTGCCCACTGTTGACCAAGACATCAGCCTAAATATGCACACTCTCAAGATAGCCAAATAGACAGATATACGCTTCCTTTAGAAGAACGTAAGCAAAAATATTATTGCTGAGTTAGATCAGCACTAAAAAAGTGCAGATGTGTACAAAAGTTGATGTTCCATTTAGAAAAAGGTTCAAGCTGATAAAGAGCTAATAAAAGTCTTATCATATCCTCTTTTCCATATGCATTATATGACTTATACCAGACAGCTAACAGAAATAGGCATCTATATTTTAGCATATGTACAGGCAAAGCTCTTCGTTTGTTTTTTTCTTTTTTAATTAGGTAGAGTCGAAGCCCTCCCTTCAAAGCACCCTAATTCCTTTCTGTCCATACTACCAAGCAACACAGGTATATAGACGCTTTTAACACACTGCATAATGTTTAACCCTTGAGGTTGTACGTTCCAGGAGTCTTTGATCAACTTAACATTGACATATTTGCCTCCTCATAACATTGGCGTAAAAGTAATTAAACTTGACAAGGAATAACTAAATAATATACAAAACTCCTCATTGTAAAAACTGAACTTTTAGATAATATGACTTTCAGCTTCAGATGGATCCATCGCCAAGCAACATCTCCCTGAATACAATTGTGACATGAAACCAAATTGCTTATTGAGTTTCTTGAAAACTAAAATTTAGAATCCCCAGCTGACACGACCAGCACTATTATACCTCCTAAAGACATGATGAGAATACATGCAGGGATTTCTCCACGAATTCTCGAAATCAGGAGTTATCTATTTTTCATTATGCAAATTGGAATTAAGTCAATAAACCTAGAGTACAAGCAGTTTGGTCCCAGAGATCATTCTATCTAGCAGGAGCTAATAACACAATCCTTCACTTACTTTTTTTGCATAATATCGCTTGTACTCTCCCTGACTTCTTAACCAAACAGGACTTAGTCTCATCAAATACCTCATCAAATTAACAGTTTCTTCAAGAAATTCTCAACACAATTACTATTAGAATTTTTTTAATGGTAAACAGGACATCTGCCATTATACTATACATTTAACTCAACGAGCAACTACTTAAGTACTACATTTAACTTCATAATCCAGTTCTAAACTCAGTCTAAATCATCCACAGTTAGTGTCAACTCTCTGATGATTGATAAATCTCAAATCACATAAACTAAAAATAAAACAAAAATAAAAGATAAAAAGAAGCAAAAGTTTAATATACGCAAAATCATAGAATAAATAGAAGCATCATACGCGGGATCGTGATTGCAAATATCGCAGATCTCGAGATTCATAGCCCAATCAGGACCTATGAGCATGTCGCTCGTTGCTCTTTCCACCATTGAATTGACCATCCTTGTTTACTTCTATTCACCTTAAACCAAAACTCTCCGGCTGTCTCCGATCAAAATCACCGGTCAACTCCCCGGCGATATCGCTAGAATGATTCGCCGGCGAGATTTTCAATCTGCACGCTAATCCCTGAGTTTACGAATCAAACAGTTTTCTAGAATCACACGGCTCTCTCTCTCACACTTTCTCTCTCTTCACTGTGTTCGCTCCTTTTTCTTTTTCTTCCTTAGATAAATTTTTCAGTGACGAATATGAATATTAGTCCCTCAATTTGGTTGGTTTTTTAGTCCATTTCAAAAAAAATCAATACATTCCTATTTTTAAAAATTCTTAATATTTGCATTCCAATTTTATCTTAAGGAGATATAAGTGTAAGGATGATTTTTTGTGAAACCTACTATATAAATTATTGTTGATATTTTATCTATATTATATGTTTGACAATGTTACTGTCAAAGTCAATATGTGCTCCCTCTCAATTCATTATGTGCTCACTGCTCACCAAATCACCTTCTATTTAAATGTGCTTACATTCTATTAGTTATTTTGGCTGCATATTTTCACTACATAAGTACTACACTAAATAATTTCTTCATCAAATTTAAATAGATAGTAATACAATTAAGGGCTAGCTAACTTAGTAAGTTTTATACCTCGCATTTGAGGTGGAGCGTTCATAGTGTTTCCTTCTATTTTCCCTCCCCTCCTCTAATGTAATTCAAAAATATATAATATAACATTTTTCTATAACAACATCCTTATATAACAGCAGTTCTCTATAAAAATTAAATTTTTCCTAAACGAAATCTCATACCGAAACGAAATCTCATATTCTATTATAAGATATATTTTCTTTAATAACAATTTGCTATAACATTTAAAAATATTCAGAACAAACGAAGCTGTTATAAAGAGGTTTGATTCTATAAGTATATTTTTTAAAAGCTTTTTTTAATTTCGAATTAAGGATATCAAATAAATCAGGAGGAGAAGTAATTTATTAATATAACAAAAAGGGGAAATCAATTAAGTAATGGAATACTTTAGGAAAAGGCATGGAAGAGAGCCAATATAAGAATAGGCCAGAAAAGTCCAACTTTGTCATGGAATTGTTTACTTTTGGATTGGTGGCCGTACGTTCGGCCGACATTTTTTGATCGGACGGTGAGAACTTGCTTAATTAAGATTCTCACTGGAAGTGGTCGCGTCACCATCGCATTATGCAGGTCAAATAATTGGAATATTAACTAATAAACCCCTGTGGTTTTTGGGAAATTGTGAAGAAGTCCACATAGTTTGCAGATACTTACCATTTGGATCTTGTAAAATTTAGAAGGAATTTTTGCTTTTTTTACTCCTCAAGCGGTAAGAATGTTAACGCTCTTTTTATGACACTAATCAAGTTGAAACTAATAGCATCTAATCACACTATTAGTTAAAAACAACATTTAAGTTAGACACATACTCAAAGTTTCATTTGACATTAATATATGTGTATAAGCTACAATTCGACCTTATAATACTCGGAATAAATTAATCACTCCCGTCGGCCCAGATGCGTATAACGGGCGTCGAGGCCGTCCCCAGTTGGGCGCAGACGCCATAAGCAGCGAGGTCGTCCTCGACCACAGGTTATTGTCCTTAACCGCCTACAGTTCTTTTGTCAGAGACGACGCCTTGCGGGTACACCCGCAATAGTTTCATGACACGGATTCAATCTCCAAAGAAAGTCAACTATCATAATGAAAGACCTATAATACCGAAGCAATCATGAGAACAAAGGTTCCACTCTCTCCCCATTGGGCTCTAAGAAATACAGAGTACAACGCAGAGTGAGAATCAATATCAAAAATACAGGATAACAGTAGATCTATGAAAACATGATTGTAAGGATCTGAACCTCTTCATGGAGAGGCAGATTAACCCGTTATCATGAATAAAGATCACTAAATATCCTTTGTTATCTCTACATATGTCCACATTATCTTTTCCTTTACTGAATTTCAGATATGCTACGACCTGCTATGATTGGCCCTTTATTTGTATTAATTGTCACACCTCCCTTTTTACTACCCCAACTACTTAAAGCGTATAAATACACTTGTAGGGTATACCCCGACGCTCAATTACCCGAAACGGATAAAATAGCGTAAGGGAAGGAGTTTTTCCAATTAAAGGACAATCGGTTCGGGATTTTATTAGAGATTAATCAGAGTCGCCACTTGGGAATGATAATGGTGTCCCAAGTCACCGGTTAATCCCGAATCCGAGGAATTTTGACTCTTAAAAATATCCGCGAAGCAAAGATCCGGATAAGGAACTCTGTTAACCCGGGAGAAGGTGTTAGGCATTCCCGGATTCCGTGGTTTTAGCACGGTCGCTCCACTGTCGTTCTCGACTTTTGTTTGACTCAATTATAGGTTTTAACAACATAATGTACTTTTACGTTAAATATTATTTTTTAGGAATTTGCGGTATCGCGAAAACACGCCTCGAGTCATACCGCAACCAGTACGCCTATGACTTTTGGTGTATTTCAACTTTACCGAGATTTGGATTTGAGTCGCACCAAGTGCACACTCGTTCATAGAAAGGTATATTAAAATCGTGCCTTAAGATATTCTATCGGCTTTTAATTGTTTTGGGTAGGACTATGGAATTAGCTAGTAGTCTTCCCGAGTCTAATTGTATTAAACCATTACTAAATGGGGGCCCCGCTTGTTTAAAGTCGGGCGAGGCTCATCCCAAATTAATTTAAAGGTCAATCCTAACATAACTATATTTATACTCTAACTTAACACGTCCAATTTTCACTTTAGGCGTGTGTGACCTTTCATATGTTATCATATCCATAAACATTCCCCAATTCCCAAGATTATTTTAATCAAACCACTACAAATCTTATAATAAATTACAATACAATCTGTGCGAAAACGGTTATTCTTTGAATTTTTTTTTTTAAATGCAGCGCACTTCACGTGTTAATAGCAATAGATGTATTTCCAATTTAATCACCTACATTACTTATATGTACTACGAGATGCTAGGTGCTGTATACTATTGGTTTTGGGAGAATCAGGACCTTAATTCTAACTCGTTCAACTCAATGCCTTGCTAATTATAATTTTCATGTTCCTGAGGAGACTTTGCATTTTTTAATAATCTGATTAACTCATTCAAAACAGTCAAATAACTATATCAACAAAAATACTTGCATGTACTATATTCGCTGGTCATTCCCCTGCTTAACAGTTCAAATTATGTCCGACAACAGCTCATACTTATCGATACTTATTCCTCTAATTAACGTGTTCAAACTAAACAAATGCAAACCATATCTATTTAAATCACAACAGTCCAGCTGCAACAAAAAAAAAAATCTATAAAATTACATACAGTCTAATTAGTTTTTATGCATAACAGGAGATTTGAGGAAAACAGAAATGATAAAAAATTGCAGTATCCTATCTGCGAAACAACCTTTATTTCCTTAAGCCGAAGATTTACAAGATGTGTACCTGAAAAATTGAAATCCATTAGATCTAATTGGCAACAGGATGCAGGAGCAGCATTTCAAGCAGTAATTTTCACAGCAACAGCAGCTTAAATGTTCCAACAGTGAATAGGACCCAAACAGCTAACCCATGAAGCAATTTTCAGAAATTCAAGTTGATTCAAAATCAAATCTCGTAGTCAAATAGCAGTCTACTAACAACTAGTGATGAATCTACTATATTTTTGATTTTTTTGATATGAATTGAAGGAAAAAACTAGAAGAAAGTGAATCTGAAATGTTAATTTCATATCTGAAAATTAGTTAGTATTTTTGGGGATTTTTTCTAGGTTTTATTTTGGTTCCAAATGCTAAAAGAGACTCTAAAAATCAGATGGAACCCCCTTTATTAATGCTGAAAATGCCTATTTATAGGCCAAAATCAAGAAATCTGAATTTCATTAAAAACCCTTCAATTTTTGACTTGTTGCACAAGTTAGTGCAATTAATCTAGTAAAAACTACACTAAGACCCATTCTAGAATACTCTACCATGTTCTATTTCCCTTGCATTACCTATTATGCCCTCATTTCCTTTTATTATTCACTAAGATACCTTTTGTTATGACCAAATTACCCTAAAAGCTCTATATTTATAACAACTATGCCAATTCCTATCCCAATTGTACCCTTTTCCTTTTAACCTTATTACAAGTTTACCAACTTCCTTTTCCCAATTCACCCCTACTACTTAAGAGCTTATTACATTCCTAAATTCTGCAATTTATCCCCATTTTAACACATTTTCAGATTTGTATTTAACAAATAGCCACAATTAAGTGACTATTGCTCAATTAGCCAATTGGCCCTTTCGACTATTTTAAATTCAGAATTAATTCGCTAATTAGAATCACATTACATCAATAGCCAACCTTAGGCAATCTTACAAATATAGCCTCTTATGATTAATTATCCGATTAACAAGACTCGGGGAAACAATTGATAGATGGTGAATCTTATTAATCAAGACAACTAGTCGCAATTGATTATATTTAGTAAAACACCTTAGGTTGCTACGAATCGTGTGATTTCAAATATCGATCTAACTTGAATCTAAACTAGTCTAAAGTTGAATTCACTAATTGAACTAAAATCACTAATTTTCAGCTATAACCAATTCCCCTAATTGTTAATAAAATAACAAATTACCAATTTAAACTAATTACCAAAACAACAACTTTGAACTTTCTGAACAAGTCAAAAAACAGTAATACTAATATTCCAAAAACAAAATCAACAATCAGAGAATCAGAAATCAACAATTCTAAGCATAAATCAAAATAATGGCTATTTCCTTAAAATCTAAAATCAACAGAAATCATTAGACTAAAGACTAACGGAAATTATCAAAATCTAAAAGAGAATCTAAAAAAATGCTAAAATAAACTAATAAGATCAGAACTGATGAAAATCAGAATGGGCAAAAATCTAATAATTCGAACAAAATCTTAAAACTATCAAAAATTATTAACTAAACAGAATAACAAATCTAAAATCCTAATTATACCAATAAAGTCAAAACATGGCCGAAAACGGAAATTAAAAGAAATCCTAAGAGAAAAATCTAAAAATCTACAAATTGATTCAAACAATACTAATAACAATCTAACAGAAATCAGAATTGGAATCATGCGTATTTCATTCATGTCTATTAGAATTCATTAGACTAATTATTATTTTGTAACACTAGAAATTCGAAGAATAAAAAGAAACACAAAAGAAATCAGTCATATAGAAGAACAGAAGAATCTAAAATAAAATAAGATAAAAGAACTTAGCTTATTCGATTTTTCTGTTTTTTCCTTTTTTTTCCGTTTTTTTCTGTTTTTCTTTCTTCTTTTCTTGAATCTCTTACTGATTTTCTTCATCGTTGCTTGGTTATTGTTCACGCGAGCCCTTTTCTTGAATTTTCCTCAACTTTTCTTGATTTTTCTCGGGCCAGCCTTGTTCTTGGAGATACCGGCGGTTGTTGACTCGATTCTTCGTGTGTCACGGTTGGGGGTGTTTGGGTGTTGGTTTTGAGGTGGCGCCGCCATGGTGGTGGGTGGCGGCGCGAATTAGGGTTTGAGTTTTTGCGGGGTTTCGGTTGGTTTCGAAGAAAGATGGTGATAGAAATGAGATGAGGAGATGAAGGGGAGTTGTTTGGTGTTGGTTTGGCCGTGAAAGGAAGCCGGCCGCCGCCGTGGGAAGGCGGAACCCTAGCGGCGCGGCTGGAAGATGAATAAGATGAGAGGCGGCGGCTAAAGAGAGAGAGAGAGACAGAAGGTCTGAAAATGTTTAAGGTTATGTTGTTATGTTAAGGTTTGTTATGTTTTAATGTCTGGTATACTTGAGTTGTAATAACAATTTTCAGCCGTTGGATTAGAATTTGGGCGGCTGGGATTAAAACTTTATTGGACCGGGCAGGTTTGGGCGAGTGGGTCTGGGTAGTTGGGCTGCTGGGGTTGGACCGTTTGGGCTAGGGGCGGAAATCATTTGGGCTATTGTTATTTTGGCCCAAGTCTTTTGTGTCTTTGTATTTTTCTTTTGTATTGTATTTCTTTTCCTTGTATTTTCCTCCCCTCTTTTTTTGTATTTTATTTTCTTTGTATTTTTTATATTTTCCCTACTTTGTAGTTATTTGGAATTAATTAAAACTAAACTAATCACCTTCTTTTTGGCAATTTTCAATTTAAAAGCTAACTATTTTTTTTATTTTTCTTTAATTTGTTTAAACAAAATGAATTAACTTCCTAAGAGTGCAAATTTTTGTATTTTCATTTATCACACACAAATAACATGCAAACAACTAACACAAAATTCACACAAAATTTAAAAAATAAGGAAAAATCATTTATTTTGAATTTTATAGGAATAACTCATGTGTAGGGTAAAAATCACGTGCTCACAGCTGCCCCTCTTTGCTCGGGGACACGAAGAGTTTCCGTGCAAAGATAAGTGAGCAACTATGAACGATTTTTACCCGTTCGAGTATTCCATTGTGAAGCATTTTGAAAAGCTTTGACCGCGCCCTGCTTCAGAGGTTGCCTACATATCCTGGGCTAAACAGGAATCAGGTCAGTGTAGTTCGGGAAGGTCTGGTAGCTGGGACTACCAAGGACTGTGATCTCACTGCTGTTGCTGTTGTTACCGCTGTCATTGTTGACTGACTCCTTATTACACCAGGGTAAAGATAAAAGGAGCTAGCCTAAGCTACAACCTATGAATTACAAAAATCCTATCTATGTCTTCCAACTTGTCTTTTTGTATTTTCTTGATCTTGTGTCTTGTATTCCTTGCAACGGCATTCTTGTTATTGCCTTCAACTTGTATCTTTGCTCCAATGACATTCTTGTTATCGCCTTGAACATGTTCAACTTTTCACCGGCATTCCTGTTATTGCCTTGACTTGTTCAACCTCTTCAATATGAAATATTTCGTCCATTCTCCAGGTGGACCCCTGCTTGTGACTAAATAAACAACCAAAGAAAGATTTTTCTGCCCCAGTATGGTGACTGGGCACATCATGTTATTGAATGTCCGAATTTTTTTCTTCTTTTCATATATTTTCTTTTTTTTTTTTTTTTTTTCTTCTTTTTTTTTTCTTTTTAAATGCGGATATGTATGAAATGCGATGCAGAAAAATATTCCCGTATTTGAAGGTGGGCACCTAACGGAATTTAAACGTGCAATGCGATGCAGAAAGTATTCCCGTATTAGAAGGTGGGCACCTAACAGAATTTAAACGTGCAATGCGATGCAGAAAAGTATTCCCGTATTAGAAGGTGGGCACCTAACAGAAATTAAACGTGCAATGCAAATGCAGAAAAGTATTCCCGTATTAGAAGGTGGGCACCTAACTGAAATTAAACGTGCAATGCAAATGCAGAAAAGTATTCCCGTATTAGAAGGTGGGCACCTAACTGAAATTAAACGTGCAATGCAAATGCAGAAAAGTATTCCCGTATTAGAAGGTGGGCGCCTAACAGAAATTAAATTGCCATTCCATTCTTCAGGCGGGCACCTGACTCCAACAACAAACTTCGAAAATAAATCGCCATACCATTCTTCGGGCGGGCACCCCGATTTCAACAATGATTTAAAACTTCAACTAAAACTTAAAGTAAAATACCATTCCATTCTCCAGGCGGGCACCCTGATTTCAACAATGATTTAAAACTTCAACTAAAACTTAAAGTAAAATGCCATTCCATTCTCCAGGCGGGCACCCTGATTTCAACAAAACTTAAAATAAATCGCCATACCATTCTTCGGGCGGGCACCCCGATTTCAACAACAAACTTTAAAAATAAATCGCCATACCATTCTTCGGGCGGGCACCCCGATTTCAACAACAAACTTTAAAATAAATCGCCATACCATTCTTAGGGCGGGCACCCCGACTTCAACAACAAACTTTAAAATAAATCGCCATACCATTCTTCGGGCGGGCACCCCGACTTCAACAATGATTTAAAACTTCAACTAAAACTTAAAGTAAAATGCCATTCCATTCTCCAGGCGGGCACCCTGATTTCAACAAAAACTTAAAATAAATCGCCATACCATTCTTCGGGCGGGCACCCCGATTTCAACAACAAACTTTAAAAATAAATCGCCATACCATTCTTCGGGCGGGCACCCCGATTTCAACAACAAACTTTAAAATAAATCGCCATACCATTCTTCGGGCGGGCACCCCGACTTCAACAACAAACTTTAAAATAAATCGCCATACCATTCTTCGGGCGGGCACCCCGACTTCAACAACAAACTTTAAAATAAATCGCCATACCATTCTTCGGGCGGGCACCCCGATTTCAACAACAAACTTTAAAAATAAATTGCCATACCATTCTTCGGGCGGGCACCCCGATTTCAACAACAAACTTTAAAATAAATCGCCATACCATTCTTCGGGCGGGCACCCCGACTTCAACAACAAACTTTAAAATAAATCGCCATACCATTCTTCGGGCGGGCACCCCGATTTCAACAACAGACTTTAAAAATAAATCGCCATACCATTCTTCGGGCGGCCACCCCGATTTCAACAATGATTTAAAACTTCAACTAAAACTTAAAGTAAAATGCCATTCCATTCTCCAGGCGGGCACCCTGACTTCAACCATGATTTAAAACATCAATTAAAACTTAAAGTAAAATGCCATTCCATTCTTCGGGCGGGCACCCCGACTTCAACAACAAACTTTAAAAATAAATTGCCATACCATTCTTCGGGCGGGCACCCCGATTTCAACCATGATTTAAAACTTCCTCTTTTTGGTATTTTCTTTTACCAATTGTCTCTCATCTGTGAATTTCTCCACTTATCATCAAACTTTCCTCTTTTTGGGAGTTTTCTATTTTTCCACATTGGTCACATTTGTTATACCCTATTTTAACACGGGTCAAACTAGAGTATAACATATCGGTAATTCTGCGGGTTTAAATAATTAAAGAGTCGCCACCTAATTATTTTAACGGTGAATTAGGACACCAATTTTAGCTAAATAGTGAAATTAACTTTGTTTTATATGGTCTGCTTAGTCTTAAGAGTATGGGTGAGGGTTCTAATTAATCATATAGGGAAGGTTATTGTCACGGCCCCAAATCCGGTCGTGATGGCGCCCAGCACATTGCTAAGCCAGCCTGACCAATCCATATCAACCACGGAGCTAGAAGCTCTCTTTAACCCATTTAAACAAATTAATTCAAGAAACAACAGCGATATATGTAACGAAAACGGGGAACCAAGTCCCATAATACATCAACTCCCATAGACCAAGGGTCAAGAGTCATGAGCCTCTACTGAACATGAGTGTATAAAGGTTTACAAGATACCAAGTGCGGAAAGAAAAGTCAATACAAAATCAAAAGACAGTAGGAAGGAATATCGGGTCCTGCGGACTCTGCAACTACCTCGTATATCCCACAAATGTCGCCTCGCACAGATACTGGATCACTGCTGAGAGGTACCTGGATCTGCACACAAGGTGCAGGGAGTAAAATGAGTACTGCCAGACTCAGGTGGTAATAAACAAGGGTAAGACAGCGCAGATAAGAAATCCGCAATAAAGCACTATGTAAAGCTATAATCGGCTACCCTGTCATAGAATCAATCTTCACTGTACCTGTACCAACAAATACCAATAAATAGCATAACAGCTAGCAGATGTAGCTAAATGCAATGCAATGCATGATATGACCGCTACGGCGCGTAGCCCGACTCCAATTTTGGGTACCCGTGCTCACTGTGGGGGTTCGGACTCCGGAGGGGCTCCTACAGCCCAAGCACATCTCATAGAGATATTCCTGCGGCGTGCAGTCCGATCCAACATATATCTCGCTGCGGCGTGCAGCCCGATCCACTACTAGTCAGCTAATATGCAGATACAGCCTCGCAGGCTCAAAAATAGTTTTTGAAAACTCTTTTATCATTTTTCAGTTGGAAAACAGTAATATCAAGTTCCAGAGATTGGAAATTAGCATAATAACAAAATAGCTGCGGACTAGTAGTAAACTAGCATGTCTATATGATAAGACAATAACGATCCTCGCGGGATTCAATAACTGGCTCACGGCCCACATGTATACTCAACCGCCCAAGAAGGGGGTTCCTCGGCTCAAGAGTGGCCATTATCACAATATATATATATACAACCATCCGAGAAGGAGGTTCGACGGCTCTAGAATAGCCAAAAATACAGTATCAACAGGTCGGACTAATATATAGTCTCCAGTTCATGATCGACCCCGCACTCTCAAGAGTGTGCGTGTCTCGCCGCTATACAGCGTCACAAAGTGGTATACCGGGGTTTCGAACCCGCTGGTCATCACCCACATCTATTACTCACCTCAATACGGCGTGACGACTACTCCGCAATGCCCTTGCCACGAGAATCAAGCTCCGCACGCGTAGAATCTGATCAAATACAGTAGAAATACAACAAATTAGGCCAATGGGACGACACCCAATTAATACAACTCAATTTACATCAAAATTCCCAAAGTTGTCAAAACCCGACTTTCGGTACGCTTATCGAAAAATCACGAAAGTCACATATTCGGAACCCTCATCTCAATACGAGTCTAAGCATATCAATTTTACCAAATTCGGACTCTATTTGCCCATTCAAAACCTTGATTTTCTAAAGTCCAAGCCTAGGGCTAAATCCTCCATAAATTACCCCAAATTCCTCCATTTTCATGATATAATTGCATAATATTACCAATACTAATCATAGTTTAAGTCCATAGATGATTACCTGATGATTTCCCTTGAATTTCTCTTCAAAATCGCCCAAATCGCCTCTAAAGCCGAGACCCAAAATGTGTGAAATGTTCTGAAATTTTTCTAACTTCGGATACACTTACTTACAGCGATTTTCGCTTCTGCGGAATATTTTCCGCTCCTATGCACCCGTATCCGCGACCAAAGGGTCGCTTCAGCGGTTCCAGGCCTAGCCGGCCATTTCCGCTTCTGCGAACAAAGGGCCGCTTAAGCGGACCCGCTTCTGCGAAGAAGCTTCCGCTTCCGCGGACACATCCGCCTCTGCGCATCATTGACCGCTTCTGCGGTCTCGCCCAAACGGTCAAACGTCCGCTTCTGCGGACCATGCCCAATTTCTCCCCGTCCGCTTCTGCGATCACTGGCTCGCACCAGCGACCCCGCCTCAGCGGAATGGCTTCCGCTTCTGCGTAACCAGCCGCTCCTGCGCACCTCGTCCGCTTCTGCGGACTCGCTCCTGCGTCCAAAATTCCGCAGGAGCGGAAACAACAGAAGCAGGATCCCAACCTGCAATTTTTCCACAATTTTCTCCCGTTTAACCATCCGAAAACACCCCGAGGCCCCCGGGACCTCATCCAAACATACCAACACATCTTAATACTTTATTCGAACTTGCTCCAATCCTCAAAACACGTCTAACAACATCAAAACCCATAATTCGCATCGAATTCAAGCCTAAATTCCTTAAAACATTCCAAATTACACATTCAATCAAAAACCCGACCAAACGACGTCCGAATGACCTGAAATTTTGCGGACATATCCAAAATCACATAACGGAGCTACTGCAACTGTCGGAATTCCATTCCGACTCCCGGATCAAAATCTCACCTACCGTTCGGATTTCGCCAAAGTTCAACCTTAGCCAATTCAAGCATATTTCTACACCGGGCCTCCAAATTCAATTCCGATCGCTCCCCTAAGTCACAAATCACCTCCCGGAACTAACCGAATCATCAGAACGTGATTTCGAGCACTCTAACCAAATAGTCAACTCCGGGTTGACTTTCCTTATTCAAGTTTCCTTCACAAAGGCTATATGCCTCATTTTCAATCCAATTCACTCCTAACTCACCCGATAGGCTTTAACACCGATATAAAATCATAAAACATGTATTTACAACATAACGGGGTGGTAATTCTCGTGACGACGGGCCGGGTCGTCACATTCTCCCCCTCTTAAGCAAACGCTCGTCCTCGAGCGGGTCAAGAAACATACCCGAAGTCTCAAACAAGTGAGGATATCTGCTCCGCATCTCCCGCTCGATCTCCCAAGTGGCCTCCTCCACGGGTCGACCTCTCCACTGAACCTTAACCGATGCAATCTCCTTAGACCTCAATTTTCTCACTTGACGTCCCAAAATGGCAATAGGCTCCACATCATAGGATAGATCACCATCAAGCTGAATGGTGCTGAAATCTAATACATGAGACGGATCTCCAATGTACTTCCGGAGCATAGACACATGGAATACTGGATGAACGCTGGATAAGCTGGGCGGCAAGGCCAACTCATATGCCACCTCTCCAACTCTCCTAAGTATCTCAAAAGGACCAATGTACCCGGGACTCAACTTTCCTTTCTTCCCAAACCTCATGACACCCTTCATAGGTGAAATCTTCAACAATACTCTGTCACCAACCATGAAAGACAACTCTCGAACTCTACGGTCCGCATAACTCTTCTGACGAGACTGTGCTGTACGAAGTCTCTCCTGGATCAACTTTGCTCTATCCAGAGCATCCTGGACTAACTCGGTCCCTATCAATCTAACCTCACCGAGGCTCAAACCATCCCACGGGGATCTACACCGCTCGCCATACAATGCCTCATACGGGGCCATCTGAATACTCGACTGATAACTGTTGTTGTAGGCAAACTCAGCAAGTGGTAGGAACTCATCCCACGAACCACCAAAATCAATCACACAAGCTCGCAACATATCCTCCAAAATCTGAATAGTGCGCTCAGACTGTCCGTCTGTCTGGGGGTGAAATGTTGTACTCAACTCAACCCGTGTACCCATCTCTCGCTGAAATGCTCTCCAAAACTGAGAAGTGAACTGAGTACCCCTGTCGGATATGATAGACACCGGGACTCCATGCAACCGAACAATCTCTCGAATAAAGATCGATGCCAACCGCTCCGATGAGTAGGTAGTACTAACTGGAATGAAGTGAGCTGACTTGGTCAGTCTATCCACAATCACCCATACCGAATCAAACTTCCTCGCCGTCCGAGGGAGTCCAGTAACAAAGTCCATAGTGATCCTCTCCCATTTCCACTCAGGAATAACAATGCGTTGAAATACACCACCGGGCCTCTGATGCTCGTACTTAACCTGCTGACAGTTGAGGCACCGTGCTACATATCTGACAATGTCCATTTTCATCTTTCTCCACCAATAGTGTTGTTTCAAATCTTGATACATCTTCGCGGCTCCTGGATGGATAGAATACCGCGAGCTATGGGCCTCCTCCGGAATCAACTCACGAAGGCCATCAACATTGGGCACACATATCCGGCCCTGCATCCTCAATACATCGTCACTATCAATGGTGACATCTCTAGCATCATCATGCTGAACTCTATCCCTCAGGACAGCCAAATGTGGATCATCATATCGGCGCTCACGAATACGATCATATAGAGATGACCGAGATACAACACAAGCCAATACCCCTGCTGGGCTCCGAAATATCTAACCTCACTAGCCGATTGGCTAGCACCTGAACATCATGAGCAAATGGCCTCTCCTCAGCTGGAATATATGCCAAGCTCCCCATACTGACCGCCTTCCGGCTCAAAGCATCGGCCACAACATTGGCCTTCCCCGAATGATATAATATAGTGATGTCATAATCCTTAAGCAACACAAGCCATCTCCGCTGTCTCAAATTAAGGTCTTTCTGTTTGAACAAGTGCTGGAGACTACGATGGTCGGTATACACCTCACAAGACACACCGTACAAATAGTGTCTCCAAATTTTCAATGCATGAACAATGGCGGCTAGCTCCAAATCATGAACAGGATAGTTCTTCTCATGCGGCTTCAACTGCCGAGAAGCATAAGCAATTACCTTACCTTCCCGCATCAACACACAACCTATCCCCACTCTCGAGGCATCACAATAAACGGTATATGAACCTGAAGCTGATGGCAATACTAACACTGGAGCTGTGGTCAAAGCTGTCTTGAGCTTCCGAAAGCTCTCCTCGCACTCATCCGACCACACGAATGGTGCACCCTTCTGGGTCAATTTAGTCAATGAAGAAGCAATGGATGAAAATCCCCGAACAAACCGGCGATAATATCCCGCCAAGCCAAGAAAACTCCTGATCTCTGTAGCTGAGGTTGGTCTAGGCCAACTCTGCACCGCCTCTATCTTTTTCTGATCAACCTGAATACCATTACGAGACGCCACATGTCCCAGAAATGCCACGGACTCGAGCCAAAACTCGCACTGGGAGAATTTAGCATATAGCTTCTCCTCTCTCAATCTCTGCAACACAATACTCAAATGCTGAGCATGCTCCTCCTGACTACGGGAGTAGACTAGAATGTCATCAATGAACACAATCACAAATGAATCCAAATAAGGCCCGAACACACTGTTCATCAGATGCATAAATGCTGCTGGGGCGTTGGTCAGCCCAAACGACATCACAAGAAACTCATAATGACCATATCGGGTCCCGAATGCAGTCTTCATAATATCCGAGTCCCTGATCTTCAGCTGATGATAGCCTGAACGAAGATCGATCTTAGAAAACACCCTCGCACCCCGTAACTGATCAAACAAATCATCTATGCGCGGTAGAGGGTACTTGTTCTTCACTGTCACTTTGTTCAATTGCCTATAATCAATACACATTCGCATGGAACCATCTTTCTTCTTAACAAATAATACCGGCGCACCCCACGGAGACACACTAGGACGGATGAAACCCTTATCCAGAAGTTCTTGAAGTTGCTCTTTCAGTTCTTTCAACTCAGCTGGTGCCATCCAATAAGGAGGAACGGATATGGGCTGAGTGCCCGGCACCAAGTCAATGCCAAAATCAATATCCCCGTCCGGCGGCATGCCCGGCAGGTCTGAGGGGAATACATCTGGGAAGTCCCTCACAACAGGTACTGAATCAATGCTAGGAGACTCAGCTCCCACATCTCTCACAAAAGCTAAATATGATAAACACCCTTTTTCAACCATCTTCTGAGCTTTTAGGAACGAAATAACACGGCTAGGGATGAAATCGGTCGAACCCCGCCACTCAATATGAGAAATACCAGGAATGGCCAACGTAACTGTCTTAGCATGACAGTCCAATATAGCATGGTACGGAGACAACCAGTCCATACCCAATATAACATCAAAGTCCACCATACCCAACAATAACAAATCGGCCTGGGTCTCCAGACCCCCAATAGATATAACACAGGATCTATAGGACATGATCCACAACAATCGTATCACCCACGGGGGTGGATACATGAACAGGTAAATTAAGACTACCACGAGTCGTACCCAAATGATGTGCAAAATAAGAGGACACGTAAGAATATGTGGACCCTGGATCAAATAGAACGAGGCATCTCTGTGACAGACAGAAATGATACCTGTAATCACAGCATCGGAGGCAACTGCATCACGCCTGTCAGGAAGTGCATAGAACCGTGCCTGGCCTCCACCAGATCTCTCCTCGCCCCTGGGGCGTCCACGAGAAGACTGACCTCCACCTCTACTAGACTGAGATGGTGCTGAAGAGGAGGGTTGATCCCTCTGCTGAGTCCTGCCCCTACGTAGTCGAGGGCAATGTCTCCTCATGTGGCCAAACTCACCACACTCATAACATGCACTTGGTGCTGGAGAAGTAGGTGCTGCACTCTGGGCTGGGAGGGCACTAAGTGATGACTGACCCTGCTGAAACCCCTGTCGACCACGACCATAAGAACCTCCGCTCTGCTCTGGGCGGCCTGAATGAGAAGGTCTAGATGAGCGACCTCGGCTCTGCTGGGAATGCCCTCTAGATGGAGCACCGCTGAAACTGCCAGAACTGCGAGGCCTCTTGGCCTCCCGCTCCTCTCTCTCTCGGCGACGATCCGCCTCGATGGAGCGTGCCATATCGGCAACCTGCTCAAACGATGATGACAGAACTCGCTCGCTGGTCATAAGAATACAGATAGAGTAGTTGAGGCCATCAATGAACCTCCTGATCCTCTCCCTATCGGTGGGGATCATCCATGTGGCATGCCTAGCCAACTGAGTGAACCTAAGCTCATACTGGGTCACAGACATGTCGCCCTGAATCAACCACTCGAACTGGCGACGTAGCTCCTCGCGACGAGACCGAGGTACATATTTCTCTAGAAAGAGAGTAGAGAACTGCCGCCATGTGAGAGGTGCTGCTCTTGCAGGCCTACGCCTCTCAAACTCCTCCCACCGATCAAATGCGGGACCGGTGAACCGAAATGTAGTAAATGAAACTCCGCCGGACTCGAGAATACCGACCGTATGCGACATCTTCCGACAACTTATCCAAGAAACCACGGGCATCCTCGCCCTCGACGCCACCGAAATGGGGTGGCTGAAGTCTACCAAATCTCTCGAGACGACGCTGGCTCGTCCTCGGGCATAACTTGAACCATATGCTCTGGAGCTGGAGCTGGTGCAGGTGGAGGAATAACCGGTGCAACCACCGAGCGAGGACCGCCTGCGGCGTGCGGAGTCCACGAACAACCGGGTCGGTGTGCGAGCTGCAGGGTCTCGCCGACCACCCCCGACCGAGATGTCGCTACGATGGCGGTAGCCGAAACTACCCGAGCCAAACCGGAACACACCGATAATATCCGAGCAAGAGTCTCCCGAAGACCGGGAATAACAATAGATATAGTCCGGCCTCGAACCGGGACTGCCGGAGCATCTACCACCGGGGGCCGCTCCCGAACCGGTACAACAGGCGGGTCAGTCGGCACCGCCTCGGCCGCCCTACCTCTAACTCTAGCACGACCGCGCCCACGGCTCTAACAGGTGCAATGGAGGTCGTCCACCTCGTCCCGATGCTCGCGTTCTCGCCATCCGCGAGAGAATAGAATATAGAAGTTCAGTTCTCAGGACAACAAGATCGCACGACCGAGTTCAAGAAAAGTGAAGTTTTCCTAAAGGTTCGCGGCCTCCCGAGGATAAGTACAGGCGTCCCCGTACCGATCCACAAGACTCTACTAACCGGATCAAGACTCATGAGGCCTAGTAAACCTAGGCTCTAATACCAACTTTGTCACGGCCCCAAATCCGGTCGTGATGGCACCCAGCACATTGCTAAGCCAGCCTGACCAATCCATATCAACCACGGAGCTTGAAGCTCTCTTTAACCCATTTAAACAAATTAATTCAAGAAACAACAGCGATATATGTAACGAAAACGGGGAACCAAGTCCCATAATACATCAACTCCCATAGACCAAGGGTCAAGAGTCATGAGCCTCTACTGAACCTGAGTGTATAAAGGTTTACAAGATACCAAGTGCGGAAAGAAATGTCAATACGATAAATCAAAAGACAGTAGGAAGGAATATCGGGTCCTGCGGACTCTGCAGCTACCTCGAATATCCACAAACGTCGCCTCGCACGACTACTGGATCACTGCTGAGAGGTACGTGGATCCGCACACAAGGTGCGGGGAGTAAAATGAGTACTCGCCGGACTCGGTGGTAATAAACAAGGGTAAGACAGACGCGGAGATAAGAAATCCGCGATAAAGCACTATGTAAAGCTATAATCGGCTACCCCGTCATAGAATCAATCTTCACCGTACTCGTACCAACAAATACCAATAAATAGCATAACGAGTAGCGGATGTAGCTAAATGCAATGCAATGCATGATATGACCGCTACGGCGCGTGGCCGACTCCAATTTTGGGTACCCGTGCTCACCGTGGGGGTTCAGGACTCCGGAGGGGCTCCTACGGCCCAAGCACATCTCGTAGAGATATTCCCCGGCGTGCGGTCCGATCCAACATATATCTCGCCGCGGCGCGCAGACCCGATCCACTACTAGTCGGCTAATATGCGGATACTGACCTCGCAAGCTCAAAAATAGTTTTTGAAAACTCTTTTATCATTTTTCGATTGGAAAACACAGTAATATCAAGTTCTAGAGATTGGAAATTAGCATAATAACAAAATAGCTGCGGACTAGTAGTAAACTAGCATGTCTATATGATAAGACAATAACGATCCTCGCGGGATTCAATAACTGGCTCACGGCCCACATGTATACTCAACCGCCCAAGAAGGGGGTTCCTCGGCTCAAGAGTGGCCATTATCACAATATATATATATACAACCATCCGAGAAGGAGGTTCGACGGCTCTAGAATAGCCAAAAATACAGTATCAACAGGTCGGACTAATATATAGTCTCCAGTTCATGATCGACCCCGCACTCTCAAGAGTGTGCGTGTCTCGCCGCTATACAACGTCACAAAGTGGTATACCGGGGTTTCGAACCCGCTGGTCATCACCCACATCTATTACTCACCTCGATACGGCGCGACGACTACTCCGCAATGCCCTTGCCACGAGAATCAAGCTCCGCACGCGTAGAATCTGATCAAATACAGTAGAAATACAACAAATTAGGCCAATGGGACGACACCCAATTAATACAACTCAATTTACATCAAAATTCCCAAAGTTGTCAAAACCCGACTTCCGGTACGCTTATCAAAAAATCACGAAAGTCACATATTCGAACCCTCATCTCAATACGAGTCTAAGCATATCAATTTTACCAAATTCGGACTCTATTTGCCCATTCAAAACCTTGATTTTCTAAAGTCCAAGCCTAGGGCTAAATCCTCCATAAATTACCCCAAATTCCTCCATTTTCATGATATAATTGCATAATATTACCAATACTAATCATAGTTTAAGTCCATAGATGATTACCTCATGATTTCCCTTGAATTTCTCTTCAAAATCGCCCAAATCGCCTCTAAAGCCGAGACCCAAAATGTGTGAAATGTTCGGAAATTTTTCTAACTTCTGATACACTTACTTACAGCGATTTTCGCTTCTGCGGAATATTTTCCGCTCCTATGCACCCGTGTCCGCGACCAAAGGGTCGCTTCAGCGATTCCAGGCCTAGCCCGCCAATTCCGCTTCTGCGATATACGGACCGCCTCTGCGCGTCCGCTTCTGCGGAGATTCTCTCGCTCCTGCGGGTTTTCCCGCTTCTGCGACTAGGCGTCCGCCTCTGCGGACTCGCCTAAGCTCTCCCCGTCCGCTTCTGCGATCACTGGCTCGCACCAGCGACCTCGCTTCAGCGGAATGGCTTCCGCTTCTGCGTAACCAGCCGCTCCTGCGCATCTCGTCCGCTTCTGCGGACACGCTCCTACGTCCAAAATTCCGCAGGAGCGGAAACAACAGAAGCAGGATCCCAACCTGCAATTTTTCCACAATTTTCTCCCGTTTAACCATCCGAAAACACCCCGAGGCCCCGGGACCTCATCCAAACATACCAACACATCTTAATACCTTATTCGAACTTGCTCCAATCCTCAAAACACGTCTAACAACATCAAAACCCATAATTCGCATCGAATTCAAGCCTAAATTCCTTAAAACATTCCAAATTACACATTCAATCAAAAACCCGACCAAACGACGTCCGAATGACCCGAAATTTTGCAGGCACATCCAAAATCACCTAACGGAGCTACTGCAACTGTCGGAATTCCATTCCGACTCCCGGATCAAAATCTCACCTACCGTTCGGATTTCGCCAAAATTCAACCTTAGCCAATTCAAGCCTATTTCTACACCGGGCCTCCAAATTCAATTCCGATCGCTCCCCTAAGTCACAAATCACCTCCCGGAACTAACCGAATCATCAGAACGTGATTCCGAGCACTCTAACCAAATAGTCAACTCCGGGTTGACTTTCCTTATTCAAGTTTCCTTCACAAAGGCTATATGCCTCATTTTCAATCCAATTCACTCCTAACTCACCCGATAGGCTTTAACACTGATATAAAATCATAAAACATGAATTTACAACATAACGGGGTGGTAATTCCCGTGACGACGGGCCGGGTCGTCACAGTTATTAAGGCACTCTATATGATCCGCTAATTACGGTTAACCGACCAAACTTGGGTTAATTGAATTTTTTTTTAAAATAAATAAATAGCAACATGTGTGTGTATTAAAAAAAAAAATTGTCAATTTAATTAAAAGTATACCTATCTAACGTTATGATGAGGAAAAATGAATCCTTTCGTAATTGTATTGTGTGCATTCATAATTGAGAAAGGGAAATTACTTTCATTTATTTGAAACTAAAACAATAAACAATTTGAACTTAGTTTTAAGAAAAATAGTCAAATATCATTGTGCCTTGACTTATGAAAATTATTTTCATGTATATACCTTTAGAAATCAATTCACAAGACGTAAAAATTTCATGTTTATGAAAATTTAACACAAGGCATATAGAAAATAATTCGATGAAAAAGGTTTTGATGCGTAACTTTAAAAATTAATCCTAAATTCTTATATTGCAAGCTACATCTATGTGAATAAGATAGCACGAAATAGGTAATAAAGGTAAGGATTCTACATAATTAAACATGCTACACTAATATTAATTTTAACACATAATCTCAAAATTGGAGATAACTCAAATCACAAGTAGAGGTCAAATAACATGAATGAATATATAAAGAAAAGAGATGAAAGACGCCATAGGCACCCCCAAGCATTTCGCTTGTTTTCTTGTTATCCGGTGCATCTATAGGAATATGAGATATGACTCCATGCTCGGGGTATGTTGGCGAGTCTTGCATTACGACTCCATATTTTGCTCCAAGTGCATATGCAAAAGAAGAAGAAGAAGAAAGGAAGATAGAATTAGAGGCAAGATTTGATTCTTAAGCGTGCATAAAGAAACAAGACAAACGAAAGACAAATCAAACAAAACTACCCAATTATTCAAATCATAACAAACTCATGAACCATACTTTGCAAGTTCATACCAACAGTATTCATATTTTTTTATATAACTGTGCAAATGGACGCTTAAGTTAAGCACTATTCTTACTTATTTTAATTCGAATATTCAGTGACAATAAACTTACCACTTAAACTGAAAGGCATACTTTATATGCAAATATCACACTAAAACAGATACTATAGTATTTTATGTTAACTAGAAACTAAAAGTAAAACACAAAGGACCTAGCTCTTACTTAACATGGCTTGATTCTTAAACATTAATGAAAAGTAGACCAAGGAAGATGTCATACTGTTGTATAGTTATTTTAAAAAAAATAATATACCAACAAATACAGGTTAGCACTTAATACCAGATTCTAATTAAGACTCATATAACTAATGGTAGCAAACAGAGAAGGGTTCTTTGAATATTAAAAAAAAGAAATGGATTCTTAACATCTCGTAAAGAATGTACCAAATATAGTGAGTTAGTTGTTATATTTCTCATATCTCAACAGAGGACATAGCTTCTCTTACGTATCAATAACTATCTTGCTCGTGAAAGTAATTCTTTAAACAAAGTTTAGCTTAAGGTTCCAACTCGATAAAAACTTACAAAGACTTGGGATAAAATAATTTGCACCTTATTCATGTCACACCTGAAATAGCTCGGCCATGACCTAAAGATTTTACCTTTAACGCTCAACCAATTAATGTAAAGTTTTCAATGCAGTTTGTAACTATAGCAGTGAATGTATGACCATGACAAATAAGTTTCCTAATGTTGTGGCTGCCATAATATTCTCTAACATATCAGCAACATATCACAAAATTAACCTATCATTTTCGCGCAAAAAAAATCAGTGAACAAGCAAATAAGTTTTGAATGTTTTCAAAGAAATAGATCTAAGAAACAACTCCTATACATAAGATTGTGATATTCTGCCCAAGTACGTTTCTAACCTGAGTTTTAGCTATTCAAAGAAAAGGTAAGACATAACTCTGTCCTCTAACATGTTGTCGATAATTGCACAAAATTATATTCCGAAACTTCACATATGATACATGCATTTACAGAACTTGAGAATCACTTGTATTTTATTCAAAATATTACCAAGGAAAGAGCTGGACACAATTTCCATTAGTAAAAAGTCTTAAAGATAATCATTTTACATATGTGCTAATTTAACATGTTTCTAAATAATTATAACAAACTACTTCTACTCCATATAACATTTATTAACTTAAGCTAGAACAACAATTTCTTTCAACCCGGTACATATCTATAAATAAATGACTGAAGAGACAAAGGACAGACTCAATGTAAACCCATAAAATTCTTTCAAACACATGATCAATTATATGAACACTACTACCTATACCTCATTTATATATGCATATATCACAGAGAATCTTTCTATAACAATTAGAGCTAAACTACAAGCAGTCAATATTTGTTAATATCAAATTTAGTAGTACTATAAATCCTATAAGCATGACTGAATAACAAGATATCATTGGCAACATGTTTCAAACAACCAATACTTTAAACAATGCGTTGGTTTCATATATCATACTCGAAATAGCATACGGAATTTACATAGTTAGTTAACATTAGGACTTAACTGAAATTTTAGGACATAACATCTAACTAAATAGACGTGATGATGACTACTCCTTTACTCAGCTTCAATCTTCAAGAAGCAAGCAATCGTATCCCCGTATCCTATACTTTTACAATAATTTTTATAAGTTCTAACACTCATGTCTTAACTATTTAAAGGTGATAATCAGAAAACAATTGTGAATACACATGGACATGCTATCAATTAATGATTTAGTTTAAAATGCAAATGTTGTAAACATGGTTTCTAATATATTGACAACTAAGAATACTTAACTTATGATTCCTAACAAACAATGAACACATAGTGATAACTCAAATCAATTACATCAGGGGTTAATAATATGCACTTCAAATGTCTAACAAGAAACGAAAGGTAAGTAACAACATTTTAGGGCGAAATCAAAAAAAGAGAAAAAAAAAACAAATCACTGACCTATTTTGAAGCAGTGAACCAGGTAGGGTCTCAAATCTAACGGACTCCGACCTCGATCTCGCTACCTCGAATTAACTTTAATCGGAGAGCAAACACAAAAAAAAAAGTAATTTTCTATTGTCTATACATCAACTGAAGCCGAGAGATTACAAGAGGGAAACAACTCGGTTTTCAAGAGGGCGAGCGAAGGCAGTAAACTTGTAAGTGGCTAAGAACCCAGAATGGAAAGGTAGTCGAGTGGCGGCTAGGAGCTTTTTCCCACACCCCTCCTGAAATTGCTACAATATTAGGTATTTATAGGTGTAAAATTAGGGCTCTTGGTTTTTGAGCGGGAGATTGCAATTTTGGATTTTGAATCTTCAACATGGTCAAGATGCCCGTTTGAATTCTGACCGTTGGAGGCTAGGGAGGTGGGTAGCCATAGGAGATTTCAATAAAGAGGGGGCAGAGCTTCTTGCCATAAAAGGGCAAAGCATTTGTTGTCTTCAATTGGAGAAGAGTTTGATTTTTTACCCAAGAGAAGAAGAAGCACGCCAGGTAGAGAGGATTTATGTTCCTTGTTATGTGAGAAGCAAATGAGGCCATTGGATCAAGATCCAAGGGCTATGATTGAGGATCTAGAGGGTTCTATGGTGTGGGCTAGGCGAATTGGGCTTTCTTGTTGGGTTAGATTAATTTGGACTTCTTTAGTGAATGGGCTTAACCGAAATGGGCTAGTTCTTTTAAGGTTTTGGGCATTTTCCATTTTTTTTATATACTTCTTTGAGATTATATTTGGATATAAAATAATTTTATTATTCACATTATATAATACAACATAATATTGTTAGCTAAATTATTTAACGTTACTTAAAATAATTTTGATAGCTAGTATTTAAAAACAATAACTTACAGTAGATGTTAAAACATCATCACTAATGTAAACATTTATAAAATGTTTAATTAAACAAATATTATCAATTAATTATATAAATAAATAAAACAATGTGTCTTTTGGTAATATAATAATAATAATAACGATAATGATGACTATAATAGTAGTAGCAATAATATTAAAATTGTCGTTGTAATAGTAGTAATAGAAATAATAAATAATAGTACTAACAATAGTAGTAATAACATAATAATAATTATTATTATAACAATAATAATAATAATAATAATAATAATAATAATAATAATAATAATAATAATAATAATAATAGTGGATGGAAAATAGTACTAAAAAATATAGTACTTGATGTACTAATAAATTAGGAGAAGCTCAAGAAAATTAATTAAAAGAAGGAGGGACAAAATTGGATGTCAACAACCTCTTTGACCGGAGACGATGAAAGAGTATTCGGGCAAAGAATATTGACTTAGTAGCCAATTTTGTCCCGACCATCAAGGTTGGAATGGAACAAAGAGGACAAAAAAATGTTTGCGGCCGAACTCCGGTTTCGAGTTGCCCACATATCTCGGGTTTTACGAGAATCGGGCCATATGTAGTTCAAGACTTATGGTACCTTGGAGTAGAACTCAACTATTGATGCAGATTCTAAAATGATGCCCCAGTATTGAATTATATAGACACTAGGTACTATGGTTGAAAGAACGATATTTGAAAAAAAAATGATTTGGTTAAGAATTTTGAGAGTTGAGTTGAGCGGAGTTCGAAGTAGATCCTTGACCTTTGTTGGAGAGTTTGGTATTCTTCTCCAACAAACTGCCCCAGTTCACTGCTAAGATATAGTTCCACGTTGTGCTATATTTCCTGCAAAGCTTGGCATACTAGATAATTCGTTAGGGAATAAGATGTAATGTGCCATAAAATAATCTTATGAAAATAATATTTAGATGTCAATTCTTGAGAAATGTGAATTTATTGTGCAAGCATGTAAAAATTATAATTTTATGGTGATATAATTTATGATTGCAATGCCATAAGAAAATTTAGCTTATGAAAATAAATGAAAATAATGATTTATGAAAGATATGTTTTGGCAATGCTTATGCAAGAGGGACCACTCGGGTCGAAATAAATTGATGTCATTTGTGAGGGAGGATTAACTCTAATATCCTATTTGAGAGCGGTTAACCCAATATATGGTGCTTGATTTGTAATTTACAAAAATTGATGCAGTGCGAGGAGCTTGATACAGTGCAGAGATCTTGATATGATAACCATTTTGTAGTGGTAATTTATAGTGCGATGTAAAAATTTTAGTGCAGTAACTTTATAGTAGCGAATATCCATGGTGCAAAGAGCTTGGTGCAGTGCCTTTATAGAAGCAAATATTTAGGAAGTGGTGCCAATAATTGGAATCTGCATTCTGAATTTATTATTGGTAAATTCATGCACTCAAAGAAAACTATGAGTTTTTGAATATAATATGCGATAACTCGGCTTGATCGTCATGTTGTACTATATTTCCTGCAGGACAAATTCATCAGTATAGTAGATATTAAAATGCGATATGCTGTAAAATAATCTTATGAAAATGACACATTTTGGGCGTTTACTTATGCAATACGGCCTAGTTGGCCAAAATGATTTGATAAAAATGTAGCTTTATCCCAATAATAATTTTGAACAATAACATGCAGTTTATGAATGTGCTTTGCAATGATGATAGTGCATTTCTAAAATAACACTAAAAGCAGGACCGTCATGGTCAAAATAAATTAATAAAAAATATGTGAATATGTGCTAAAGTGTCCTGTTGTTCAGGCGGACAACCTATATATCATAAAGCGTGCTTAAAAATCTAAGTAAAGGCGGATAAGCCTAAATTTTAATGCATAAATGCCCTGTTGAAGGCGGACAAGCCTAAATGTTTAATGCACAAATGTCTTATTAAAGGTGGACAAGCCTAAATATTATAGAATCAAGTGTGCTTAAAATTCAATTAAATGCGGATAAGCCTGAATGCATAAATGTCCTATTGAAGGCGGACAAGCCTAAATATCATATTAAAGGAAAGCGTGCTTAAAACTCAAATTAAGGTGGATAAACATAAATATTAATGCATAAATGTCCTATTATTAGGCGGACGACCTCATGTCCAATTAATTAGGTGGATTACCTCATGTCTTATTATCAGGCGGACAATCTTATGTCCTATTAATCCGGCGGACGACCTCTTGTCCTATTAATTAGGCGGACTACCATATGTCCTATTATCAGACGGACTACCTCATGTCCTATTATCATGCGGACTTCCTTATGTCCTATTATCAGGCGGACTGCCTCATGTCCTATTATCAGGCGGACTACCTCATGTCCTATTATCAGGCGGACTACCTTATGTCCTATTATCAGGCGGACTTCCTTATGTCCTATTATCAGGCGGACTACCTTATGTCCTATTATCAGGCGGACTACCTTATGTCCTATTAATTAGGTGGACTACCTCATGTCCTATTATCAGGCGGACAACTTCATGTCCTATTAATTAGGCGGACTACCTTATGTCCTATTATCAGGTGGACTACCTCTTGTCCTATTAATTAGGCGGACTACCTTATGTCCTATTGTCAGGCGGACTGCCTTATTTCCTATTATCAGGCGGACTACCTCATGTCCTATTATCAGGTGGACTACCTCATGTCCTATTATCAGGTGGACGACCTTTTTGTCATATTATTAGGTGGACAAACCCTAGATGCATGGTGCTTGATTTACCATTTATGACATTGGTGCGGTGCAGAAGCTTGGTGCGGTGCAGAAGCTTGGTGCGGTGTAGAAGCTTGGTGCGATGCTTGATTTGTAGTTGTACAATGCGGTGCGAAAAGCTTGGCATAGTTACTTCAAAGTAACATATACTGATAGTGCAATGCAGAAAGCACGGTGCAATAATTTTGTAATAGCAAATGGTGCGATGCAAAGAGCTTGATGAAATGCCTTTTTAGTAGTGAATATTCCTGGTGCAATGCGAACAATCATTGGATCTTCATGCTAAAGCTTTGCTATTAATAAATTCCTGTACTCAAAGAAAAATTATAAGTTTCATAGTTCGATTTGCGCTTGCTTGGTTTCGTCCTTTGCTTTGCATGAACTTTGCGACTTTTGACTTGATGTTGAGCTTTGAGACAACATGTAATGTTAGAGAATAGCTAAAATATGCCCCTGCATTACTCAAAGTAAATTCGTTAGTATAAAATAAAGTGATTGCCTTGCATTGAACGTCAAAGTTTGGCTTTGAATCTACAACTTGTTGCCATGGCATTCTAGAATTTGCTGTTGTGCTTGTAATAACTATGTAGCTTGAAATTTCATTTTCTACTTTGCCGAATGATGAGGATCCTTTTGCGAAAGCTGCCCCGGTTTTGGCTTTTGGGGTAAATAGGATTTTTATTATGATGAGACCGAACCCATAAGGCTGCCTACGTATCCCCTCTTAAACGGGAATCAGGTCTGAACGTAGTTCATTACAAAAATGAGGCATGATTACAAAAAATAGCAATGCATAGAGTGATAGCAGGGAAGTGATAATGCCAACAAGGTAGAGAAAACTAGTCTTGTCATTTGTTTAGGCGGCGTTTCTTCTTTGGATGCCCAACCACGCTTGGTGTAGTTCTTGTGCTGCTGCTAGTTGCATTTGACATGTTTGTTCCAACTGGTAGGTGCACTCGCAATTTGTTAGCATCAATCATATTCTGAATTTTATGTTTTAATGCTAGGCATTCTTCTGTATCATGGCCTTGAGCGTTTGAATGATAAGCACAATACTTGGAAGGATCAAATAATGGATGCGACGGGTTGAAATTCCTTCCTTTTCTTGGTTGCATAATTCCCAAGGCATTCAATCGAGCAAATATGCTAGAGATTGATTCAATCAAAGGTGTGAAGTTGCGTGGCTTCCTTTTTTTTAATTGACGAGAAGCGACTTGTGCTTGATGATGTTGATGTTGAATGCTTTGTTGGCGTGGAGGCTGGAGATGCATATTGCAGGCATTAGAGATTGTATGATTTTGCAAGGGCTGGTGATCATGATGGCATTGCGGTTGATGCATAGTCATGGCAACTGAGGCATTTTCCTTCTCTTTACCTTTCAAATTTTTTGGCATCTCTGGTTGTAAAGCATGATTGATGGTGTACATGTTAATCTTTCCTTCTTTGATGCCTCTTTCTAGGAAGTCCCCGACTCTAATCAAGTCTGAGAAATTACGCACGCTCGCAGTAGCCAACTTTTCATAATATATACCATTTTGAATGTCAATGAATATTGAGATCAACTCTCTCTCGGATAGCGGAGGGTGCACCTTTGAAGCTTCAACTCTCCACCGGATTGAATAATCCTGAAAAGATTCATGTGGTATTTTCTCTATTTTGTACAGGCTATGCATGTCTGGATCGACTCCAAGGTTGAACTCATATTGTTTTACAAAATCATGAGCCATATCATCCCACGTGTGCCATTTACTAAAATCTTGTTTTGTGTACCAAACAAGTGCAGGCCCCGATAAGCTTTGGATAAATAACTTCATTCGAATGGCCTCATTGTGCCCAATACCAAGTAATCTGCTACAGTAGTCCTTTAAATGAGCAATGGGATTTCCTTTTCCATCGAAAGTATTAAGCTTTGGCACTTGGTATCCTGGTGGGAGTTCTACATCCGGCCTCAGGCATAAGTCTTCATATCTTAGACTTTGATGATTTCTTGATTGCAATTCTTTTCCAATGGCTTTCTTCAAATCGCGGAGTTCTTTTTCCAAATTTTCACGGCAAATATGTTGGGTTGATTTTTCAAGTCTCTTATACGAACATACAGCTAGTTGGTTTTGCTTGTCCTTCTCAAATGGAGTTGTGACTATAGAAAGTCCAGTATTAGGAATCATCGTGACATGATTAGGATTGCAGGTTATTGGCATTTGTGGAGAGATTGTATAAGTAGGAGTTGGGTAAGGAGATACGGTTAAGCAAATATTTTGGTTTGAGCTAGAAGTGGAGGTTGTATTTGGAAGAAGGTTAAAAGTGCTTCCCAGATTAACCAACATGTTCCTTTGCACCATATTTGCCTTGGTTCCATCATTTCGTGCTTGCAATAGTCCCATACCAGTATTGAATTCTTCAAAACGGTCTGCCATTATAGCCCGTCCTTTATGCAGATTCGTAGCCAAAAGAGTGTTCAATGCTAGGCAACCTTTAAAGGAAAAATAAAACTTTTCAAAATAAAAGTAAAGTGTTAGCATGTTTATCATAATCAAATAAATGCATAAAGTAATAGAGTGCGTAATCAGATTGATTAATTCATTATATGGTTAAGTAGGAGCCCTAAACTAGAAATGATGGCCCATGTTGCAAAATGGATGGACGAGAATGAATTGTTATCTAGAGGGCTCTAACGCTCGAGTCTTGTTGACATGGAAGCGAAATAATTTTAAGTTTTGTAAAGGGATAACTTATGTTGAACATCAAAGCTTTAGCTTTAGCACAAGTTTTTTTTTTCTTGCATAACTCTAATATTTTTCAAAAATTGCCCCAATCTTTAGGAAGTTTTTGATTATTACTTCATGAGATGATATTCTGCGTGCCAAAAAATCTGCCCCAGTTTCTTTCATGAAGGAAAATAAAAAATTTTGTTATAATGAGACTGCGTCTTATATCGACTGGTTTTCAAAGGGGCCACAGACGAATAATTTTGACGTTGAAGATAATATTTGGCTATTTGAATATCGACAAGCTCAAAGTCAAGATATGTAATTAGAATATAAGAGTTAATTGGACCTGAAATGACTCTATTATTATTTAGCGTTGACAAGTCACAACGAGGCCCGGAATACGGTATCAGCCGCTTTGAAACTTATGGGATAGTACCTCGACTCACATGCCAAGACGTAGAATTAACGGGTGTGTGAAGATTAATCTCGATCACCCGAAATAAGATGATGCAAACGCTTGAATTGAATATGTGAAAATATTAAAAAAAAAAATTGATGCTAAAAATTAACCAAATAGCGGCCTTCTATTGCTGGTAGATGGTGCAAAATTGGACACCTACCTACTTGTATATGAGAATTATTACGAATATTTGAATTCTGAGAGATATAAAGCTATGGGACAAAAATTAGATGTGCAAGATTGTGCCAGAATTGAATAAAATTGAAAATTTATGTAAGGCACGAGTGGCGATATTTTAAAAAAAATATGTAACTATATTTGTAAGAAAAGAACACGAATAAAAATCAACTCATAAAATTAGATCGGCAAAATATTCTCATATTATAAAAAGATTATGCTAGTTTTTTTAGAATGCTATCTTGCTTAGGGAGTCAGATGCTTATTGTTGTGTAAAGAAAAATTTTAAGGCTAGTTTAAGGCACGAATATTGAGGAATTTCATGACAAACCAAGCCTATTGAAGAGCTTATGGGAAAGACGTCGTACTTTATTAAAATTAGAAGATACTGAGAGACAAAAGATATCTTAATTAGACTCTAAGAATTGGAGTAGACCTAAAAAAAATTTGAGCTTAAGTAAATGCACAAATGATGCTCTAGAGTCGTTAAAGAGCGCTAAGCGCGGAATGATGGTGATTATTATTATTAATTCAGGAAAATGATATAAAAATAAGGAACAGAAAAATATATGAACAATAAAAGATATAAGCAAGTTGAATAGTTAATACTTCCTTTTTCTAAAAAAAAACAACAGATAATATTAGTAAAAATAATAAAGTCAAGTAAGTAACATAGCAAATAAGCAAGTAAGCAGGTAGGCAAGCAAAGCATGTGACACATTCCAAAGAGCAAATAATAGCACGTCCTAATACGTGAGGGCCTCTTTGTGCCAGAGGTAGGCCTACCGTGTATTTGGAAGATAAGTATGCCATTATGTATCATCTCATTTTTATAAATTAATTAAGTAATTCTATATTTCTTAAAAACATAATAAATAGTAAAATATGTCTACTTAAACATATATATATATATATATATATATATATATAAAATATGTCTGCTTAAACATATATATATATATATATATATTTTAAAAGAGGGTGTATTTTCATCAAAAGAATAAAATATTATAAAATATATTTATTATAATTAATTAAGCAAGTAGTTTTATTTTCAAAAGCTAAAAGAAGTACATGAATCGCTTAGGCTATTTATTTATTTTCACGTAAAGAAAATCAAAGAAAGTACAATAAAAGATATTTTTGTCATATATAAACTTCTTGTTGTTCCGCAAGATTATATTATTTGAAAATATTACACATATTATAAAAAAGATAGTCATGCTCCTTTAACTAGGATTTAATTGATTTAAAGTAAATAATCTACATAATCGGCATGTTTACCCTTCAAATAATGCACATAAATATGATAAGTGTCACTTGGGGTTGAAAACCCACTTTGACATTTAGGTAAGGTTAACTAATGGATTTAATACACATCGGGTATTAGATCACCTAAGGTTAAAAATGATGCATGCTCTTAAAAGGGTTTTGGTTTAGCTCTATCTTATGTTGACTAAGATTGGATTTTCTAGACTGGTTTGCTCCCAAATGGACAACTTGAGAGTGAAAAGTCCGTGACTGTCGACTGCACCGCTGATCGACTTACTCACGAACTTTTCCCTAAAATGTGTTTTGAGTAGTGCACGGCTGCAAACCGCATAACCGTTAGGTGTGTGCTTTGTGTGAATTTTCCAGAAGTGGAGGAAGTGAAAAGAAATAACAAATTATATAAAGTAATAAGAATAGATTAACAATTCATATACAACAGTTTATCACACAACGACATTTCATATAAGCATCATAAACAATTAAAAATATACAAATTAATTTTTATTATTAACCTAAGTTTTTTGTGGTTTAGAACCTAGAATCCCCAGCAGAGTCGCCATGTTGTTATACCCTATTTTAACACGGGTCAAACTAGAGTATAACATATCGGTAATTCTGCGGGTTTAAATAATTAAAGAGTCGCCGCCTAATTATTTTAACGGTGAATTAGGACACCAATTTTAGCTAAATAGTGAAATTAACTTTGTTTTATATGGTCTGCTTAGTCTTAAGAGTATGGGTGAGGGTTCTAATTAATCATATAGGGAAGGTTATTAATGCACTCTATATGATCCGCTAATTACGGTTAACCGACCAAACTTGGGTTAATTGAATTTTTTTTTTAAAATAAATAAATAGCAACATGTGTGTGTATTAAAAAAAAATTTGTCAATTTAATTAAAAGTATACCTATCTAACGTTATGATGAGGAAAAATGAATCCTTTCGTAATTGTATTGTGTGCATTCATAATTGAGAAAGGGAAATTACTTTCATTTATTTGAAACTAAAACAATAAACAATTTGAACTTAGTTTTAAGAAAAATAGTTAAATATCATTGTGCCTTGACTTATGAAAATTATTTTCATGTATATACCTTTAGAAATCAATTCACAGGACGTAAAAATTTCATGTTTATGAAAATTTAACACAAGGCATATAGAAAATAATTCGATGAAAAAGGTTTTGATGCATAACTTTAAAAATTAATCCTAAATTCTTATATTGCAAGCTACATCTATGTGAATAAGATAGCACGAAATAGGTAATAAAGGTAAGGATTCTACATAATTAAATATGCTACGCTAACATGAATTTTAACACATAATCTCAAAATTGGAGATAACTCAAATCACAAGTAGAGGTCAAATAACATGAATGAATATATAAAGAAAAGAGATGAAAGACGCCATAGGCGCCCCCAAGCATTTCGCTTGTTTTCTTGTTATCCGGTGCATCTATAGGAATATGAGATATGACTCCATGCTCGGGGTATGTTGGCGAGTCTTGCATTACGACTCCATATTTTGCTCCAAGTGCATATGCAAAAGAAGAAGAAGAAGAAAGGAAGATAGAATTAGAGGCAAGATTTGATTCTTAAGCGTGCATAAAGAAACAAGACAAACGAAAGACAAATCAAACAAAACTACCCAATTATTCAAATCATAACAAACTCATGAACCATACTTTGCAAGTTCATACCAACAGTATTCATATTTTTTTATATAACTGTGCAAATGGACGCTTAAGTTAAGCACTATTCTTACTTATTTTAATTCGAATATTCAGTGACAATAAACTTACCACTTAAACTGAAAGGCATACTTTATATGCAAATATCACACTAAAACAGATACTATAGTATTTTATGTTAACTAGAAACTAAAAGTAAAACACAAAGGACCTAGCTCTTACTTAACATGGCTTGATTCTTAAACATTAATGAAAAGTAGACCAAGGAAGATGTCATACTGTTGTATAGTTATTTTAAAAAAAATAATATACCAACAAATACAGGTTAGCACTTAATACCAGATTCTAATTAAGACTCATATAACTAATGGTAGCAAACAGAGAAGGGTTCTTTGAATATTAAAAAAAAGAAATGGATTCTTAACATCTCGTAAAGAATGTACCAAATATAGTGAGTTAGTTGTTATATTTCTCATATCTCAACAGAGGACATAGCTTCTCTTACGTATCAATAGCTATCTTGCTCGTGAAAGTAATTCTTTAAACAAAGTTTAGCTTAAGGTTCCAACTCGATAAAAACTTACAAAGACTTGGGATAAAATAATTTGCACCTTATTCATGTCACACCTGAAATAGCTCGGCCATGACCTAAAGATTTTACCTTTAACGCTCAACCAATTAATGTAAAGTTTTCAATGCAGTTTGTAACTATAGCAGTGAATGTATGACCATGACAAATAAGTTTCCTAATGTTGTGGCTGCCATAATATTCTCTAACATATCAGCAACATATCACAAAATTAACCTATCATTTTCGCGCAAAAAAAATCAGTGAACAAGCAAATAAGTTTTGAATGTTTTCAAAGAAATAGATCTAAGAAACAACTCCTATACATAAGATTGTGATATTCTGCCCAAGTACGTTTCTAACCTGAGTTTTAGCTATTCAAAGAAAAGGTAAGACATAACTCTGTCCTCTAACATGTTGTCGATAATTGCACAAAATTATATTCCGAAACTTCACATATGATACATGCATTTACAGAACTTGAGAATCACTTGTATTTTATTCAAAATATTACCAAGGAAAGAGCTGGACACAATTTCCATTAGTAAAAAGTCTTAAAGATAATCATTTTACATATGTGCTAATTTAACATGTTTCTAAATAATTATAACAAACTACTTCTACTCCATATAACATTTATTAACTTAAGCTAGAACAACAATTTCTTTCAACCCGGTACATATCTATAAATAAATGACTGAAGAGACAAAGGACAGACTCAATGTAAACCCATAAAATTCTTTCAAACACATGATCAACTATATGAACACTACTACCTATACCTCATTTATATATGCATATATCACAGAGAATCTTTCTATAACAATTAGAGCTAAACTACAAGCAGTCAATATTTGTTAATATCAAATTTAGTAGTACTATAAATCCTATAAGCATGACTGAATAACAAGATATCATTGGCAACATGTTTCAAACAACCAATACTTTAAACAATGCGTTGGTTTCATATATCATACTCGAAATAGCATACGGAATTTACATAGTTAGTTAACATTAGGACTTAACTGAAATTTTAGGACATAACATCTAACTAAATAGACGTGATGATGACTACTCCTTTACTCAGCTTCAATCTTCAAGAAGCAAGCAATCGTATCCCCGTATCCTATACTTTTACAATAATTTTTATAAGTTCTAACACTCATGTCTTAACTATTTAAAGGTGATAATCAGAAAACAATTGTGAATACACATGGACATGCTATCAATTAATGATTTAGTTTAAAATGCAAATGTTGTAAACATGGTTTCTAATATATTGACAACTAAGAATACTTAACTTATGATTCCTAACAAACAATGAACACATAGTGATAACTCAAATCAATTACATCAGGGGTTAATAATATGCACTTCAAATGTCTAACAAGAAACGAAAGGTAAGTAACAACATTTTAGGGCGAAATCAAAAAAAGAGAAAAAAAAAACAAATCACTGACCTATTTTGAAGCAGTGAACCAGGTAGGGTCTCAAATCTAACGGACTCCGACCTCGATCTCGCTACCTCGAATTAACTTTAATCGGAGAGCAAACACAAAAAAAAAAGTAATTTTCTATTGTCTATACATCAACTGAAGCCGAGAGATTACAAGAGGGAAACAACTCGGTTTTCAAGAGGGCGAGCGAAGGCAGTAAACTTGTAAGTGGCTAAGAACCTGTCACAACCCGGATTTCCCACCATCGGGGTCATGATGGCGCCTACTAAATAGAAGCTAGGCAAGCCAAATATTAATAACAATTACATTAATAACCAATTTATTATTAACAACATAAAAATTATAGCGGAATAATCAAAATTTAGCGGAAGACTTAGCCAGATATGATAAAGAAAATCCAAATCTGATACACTACCCAAGACTGGTGTCACAATACTCACGAACTTCTAAGAATAATACACATAATTGTTTGAAAGAAAATACAAGCTGTTTATCTCGATTACATGAGATAACGGAATGAAAAGCATAGATAGGAGAGACAACGGGTCCTGCGGACGCCTGCAAGGCTACCTCGTAGTCTCAGGTAGTCGGAAAATCCACAAATCTCTACTGTCGCTGCTGTTGTCCGTAACCTGTATCTGCGCAAAAAGAGCGCAGAATGTAATATCAGCACAACCGACCCCATGTGCTGGTAAGTGCCTGGCCTATCCCAGCGAACTAGTGACAAGGCTAAGGCCAGTCACCCACCTAAACCTGTACAGTTGCAATATAGATATATATATATATATACAATACATTTATAAAGAAATACTCTGCTCTGAAATATTATTCAACAACTGAAGATATCCAAAATATTCTTACTTTCATGTTTCAATTTCCTCTTTCATTTCATGTCTCGTGGTAGGCGTACCACCCGCTCCCAACTGTCACAATAATTATCTCTTGTGGTAGGCGTACCACCCGCTCCCAATGTATCAGAAATTATATCTCGTGGTAGGCGTACCACCCGCTCCCAAATATATCAAAATTATATCTTGTGGTAGGCGTACCACCCGCTCCCAAAGTATATCAAAAATTATATCTCGTGGTAGGCGTACCACCCGCTCCCAAATATATCAAAATTATATCTTGTGGTAGGCGTACCACCCGCTCCCAGTATATCAATAGGCTACCGGCAACTATGGCCAATGCCAAGATTTAAATCACTTCGTGGTCGGCGTACCACACGATCCCATTTCTTATTATATATAAGTGGTCGGCGTACCACACGATCCCATTTCATAAATATATATATATATATATTACCGGCATTTAGCCAATAATCTCTATATCAACAATATTTATAGTTACCGGTTTTTAAACCAATAATTTATAATAGTTTCAACAATTTACTTTCATTACCGGTATAACACCAATAATTCTTAGTCAACAATTTATTCATAACCAAATTCATATTCCTACAAACTAGGATAGAACAAACACTTACCTCGAAAGTTCACGAACGATTCAATCCGTAGCAATGCCTTTTCCTTTCGAATTTGACTCCAATCCAACCGTATCTATACACAATTGATTTCATATCATCAATTCTACTTAACAAACTAGTTCATATTGCTAAATATGATTTTTACAACATTCTGCGCCCGGAATAGTAAAATCGACCCCGAGCCCACATAATCGAAACTCAAGTTTCGAACCAAAATAAGTTCACCCAATCCTCCATGAGTTCAAATATACAATTTGTTCTTAAATTCGACTCCAAAACGAAGTCTAGATCGTAAATTCATTGAAAACCCTCACTATACTAAGTTCTTAATTTTTCTACCCATTTACACCTATTTAGGCTTAGGAATTCAAATAATATTGATGGAAAATGAAGAAAACGAGTTAAGAATCACTTACCCGAGAAGTTTAATGAAGAATCGCTCAAAACCCGTCCAAAAAGCTGTGGGGAAGAGAGTGTTTTGTGAAAAATGGAAACAATCCCGTAAGTGTTCTGTTTGGGGATTAAATTCACTGGGCAATAATTTCTTCATCGCGTTCGCGACACCCCGGCCGCGTTCGCGATGAAGGAAAATATCAGGCCATCGCGTTCGCGTAGGGTGAGTCGCGAACGCGAAGAAGAAAAATGTTGGGCATCAGATTTGGCCTACGCGAACGCGGCCTAAGGCACGCGATCGCGATGAAGGAAAATGCTGGGCATCAGATTTGGCCTACGCGAACGCGGCCTAAGGCACGCGATCGCGATGAAGGAAAATGCTGGGCATCGCGAACGCGATCAACAGGACGCGAACGCGAAGAAGGAACGAAATGTTCTTCGCGAACGCGACCAAGGCATCGCGAACGCGATGAGGAAATGCCTGCTGCAGATTTCTGCAGTTTTTCTTAAGTTCAAAAACACCCCGAACCACCTCCGAAACACTCCCGAGCCCTCGGGGCTCCAAACCAAATATGCACACTAACCTAAAAACATCATACGAACTTGCTCGCGCGATCAAATCGCTAAAATAACATCAAAATCCATGAATTGAGCCTTAAAGCTCAAGAACTCTTTAAGATTTCATAATTTCCAAACTTTCCAATTTAGGGCCGAAACACGTCAAACGACGTCCGTTTTCAACCAAACTTTACAGGGAAGCGCTTAACCAATATATATGACCTGTACCGGGCGTCGGAACCAAAATACGAGCCCGATACCGGTACTTTTTAATCAAAATTCAGTTTCATTTTCCTTAAACATTTTCAGAAAACAATTTAACAGAAAAATTCTTTTACTGGGGTTCTAGACCTCGGATTTCAATTCCGGACATATGCCCAAGTTCCATATTTTTCTACGGATTTTCTGAAATAGTCAAATCACGGATCCGGGTCCGTTTACCAAAAATGTTGACCAAAGTCAACCATATCAATATTAATATCAAAATTCTTCTACTTTTTCACATATTTCACATATTTCAACATAAATCTTTTCCAGATTTGTGCCCGGACTGTGCACGCAAATCGAGGCAACTATAAATGAGGTTTTCAAGGCCTCAAAAGCTCGGAATGATTAAATAAACAAGTGATGACCCTTTGGGTCGTCAAAATCTCCACCTCTAAAACAACCGTTCGTCCTCGAACGGACAAAAGAAAGAAGTACCTGAGGGGAACAAATGAGGGTAGCGGCTCCGCATATCGGACTCGGACTCCCAGGTCGATGCCTCAGGAGGCTGACCTCTCCACTGAACACGCACAGAAGGATAACTCTTCGACCTCAACTGTCGAACCCGCCGGTCTAGAATGGCTACCGGCTCCTCCTCGTAAGATAGATCATTGTCCAATTGGACAGTACTGAATGAAGTCTAACACATGTGTGGGATCGCCGTGGTATCTCCGAAGCATAGATACGTGAAAAACTGGATGCACGGCTGATAAGCTAGGCGGCAAAGCTAATCCGTAAGCCACCCCTCCCACTCGTCTAGAATCTCAAATGGACCAATATACCTAGGGCCGAGCTTGCCCTTCTTCCCAAACCTCATCACGCCCTTCATAGGCGACACCGGAGCAATACTCGTTCACCAACCATGAAATCTACATCTCAAACCTTACGATCCGCATAAGTCTTTTGCCTAGACCGAGCTGAACGTAATCTCTCCCGAATAGTCTTGACTTTATCTAAGGCCTCCCGAACTAGATCCGTACCCAACAACCGAGCCTCTCCGGTTCAAACCATCCAACCGGTGATCGATATCGCCTACCATATAACGCCTCATACGGAGCCATCCGGATGCTAGATTGGTAACTGTTATTGTAGGCGAACTCTGCTAATGGCAACTGGTCCCACGAACCTCCGAAATCAATAACACAAGCTCGAAGCATGTCCTCTAGAATCCGAATAGTCCTCTCGGACTGGCCATCCGTCTGAGGATGAAATGCTGTACTCAACTGAACCCGGGTACCTAACTCCTGCTGGACCGCTCTCCAGAACCGCGAGGTAAACTGCGTACCCCGATCAGAGATAATAGATACCGGCACTCCATGGAGACGAACAATCTCCCTAATGTAAACCTCCGCTAACCTCTCCGATGAGTAGGAGACAGATACTGGAATAAAGTGTGCTGACTTGGTCAGCCTATCAACAATGACCCAAATAGCATCAAATTTCCTTCTAGTCAAAGGAAGTCCAGTAACGAAATCCATAGTGATTCGCTCCCATTTCCACTCGGGAATTTCAATCCTCTGGAATACACCACCAGGTCTCTGGTGCTCATATTTCACCTGCCGACAATTTAGACACCGAGCAACATACGCAACGATATCTTTCTTCATTCCGCGCCACCAATAGTGCTGACGTAAGTCCTGGTACATCTTCGCGGCGCCTGGGTGAATAGAATACCGCGAACTGTGGGCCTCTGCTAAGATTAACTCTCGAATCCCTTCGACATTGGGCACACAAACTCGACCCCGCAATTTCAATATCCCATCATCATCTAGATTTACCTGTGTGGCACCTCCCCGATGTACTGTATCTCTCAACTCACGCAAATGAGGATCATCAAATTGCCTCTCACGGATACGCTCTAATAAAGAAGAATGAGCGACCGTGCATGCTAACACTCTACTAGGCTCAGAAATATCCAATCTCACGAACCGGTTGGCTAATGCCCGGACGTCTAGAGCCAATGGTCTCTGACTGACCGGAATATATGCAAGACTACCCATGCTGGCAGACTTTCTACTCAATGCATCGGCCACCACATTGGCCTTACCTGGGTGATATAAAATAGTAACATCATAGTCTTTTAGCAACTCTAGCCACCTCCTCTGCCTCATATTCAACTCTTTCTGCTTAAACAAATACTGAAGACTCTTATGATCGGTGTATACTTCACATGCTACACCATACAAATAATGCCTCCGGATCTTCAATGCGTGAATAATCGCCGCCAATTCTAGATCATGCACTGGATAGTTCTTCTCATGAATCTTCAACTGCCTCGAAGCATAGGCAATAACCTTGCCATCCTGCATTAACACCGCACCAAGCCCAATACGGGAAGCATCACAATAAACAGTATAAGGTCCCGTACTTGTGGGTAAAACCAATACCGGTGTTGTGGTCAAGGTTGTCTTGAGCTTTTGAAAGCTCGCCTCACATTCATCGGACCATTCAAATTGAACACCCTTCTGGGTCAATCTGGTCAGTGGGGTTGCAATAGACGAAAACTTGTCACGACCCCAAATCCGGTCGTGATGGTGCCCAGCACATTGCTAAGCCAGCCTGACCAATCAATATAAACAACGGAGCTAGACGCTCTCTTTTAGCCCATTTAAGCATATTAAATCACGAAGCAATAGCGATACAAATAACGAAAACAGGGAACCAAGTCCCATAATACATCAACTCCCATAGACCAGGGGTCAAGAGTCATGAGCCTCTAAAGAACATAAGTGTATAAAGGTTTACAAGATACCAAGTGCGGAAAGAAAAGTCAATACAACATCAAAAGACAGTAGAAAGGAATATCGGGTCCTGCGGACTCTGCACCTACCTCGAATATCCACAAACGTCGCCTCGCACGACTACCGGATCACCGCCGAGAGGTACTCGGATCTGCACACAAGTGCGAGGAGTAAAATGAGTACTTGCCGGACTCGGTGGTAATAAACAAGGGTAAGACAGACGCAGATAAGAAATCCGCAATAAAGCACTATGTAAAGCTATGATCAGCTACCCCTGTCATAGAATCAATCTCCACTGTACTTGTTCCAACAATTACCAATAAATAGCATAACAACTAGCGGATGTAGCTAAATGCAATGCAATGCATGATATGAACGCTACGGCGCGTAGCACGACTCCAATTTTGGGTACCCGTGCTCACCGTGGGGGTTCAGACTCCGGAGGGCTCCTACAGCCCAAGCACATCTCATAGAGATATCACTGCGCGGCGTGCGGTCCGATCCAACATATATCTCGCTGCGGCGTGCAGCCCGATCCACTACTAGTCGGCTAATATGCAGATACAGCCTCGCAGGCTCAAAAGTAGTTTTTTGAAAACTCTTTTTATCATTTTTCAGTTAGAAAACAGTAATATCAAGTTCCGGAGATTGGAATTAGCATAATAACAAAAATAGCTGCGGACTAGTAGTAAACTAGCATGTCTATGTGATAAGACAATGATAACGATCCTCGCGGGATCCAATAAGTGGCTCACGGCCCACATGTATACTCAACCGCCCAAGAAGGGGGTTCCTCAGCTCAAGAGTGGCCATTATCACAATATATATATACATATATGCAACCATCCGAGAAGGAGGTTCGACGGCTCTAGAATAGCCAATAATACAGTATCAACAGGTTCGGACTAATATATAGTCTCCAGTTCATGATCGACCCCGCACTCTCGAGAGTGTGCGTGTCTCGCCGCTATACAGCGTCACAAAGTGGTATACCGGGGTTTCGAACCCGCTGGTCATCACCCACATCTATTACTCACCTCAATACAGCGCGACGACTATTCCGCAATGCCCTTGCCACGAGAATCAAGCTCCGCACGTATAGAATCTGATCAAATACAGTAGAAATACAACAATTTAGGCCAATGGGACGACACCCAATCAATACAACTCAATTTACATCAAAATTCCCAAAGTTGTCAAAACCCGAGCCCCGGGCCCACATTCCAAAAATTTACGAAATTCACATTTCTGGAACCCTCGTCTCAATACGAGTCTAAGCATATCAATTTTACCAAAATCGGACTCCATTTGCCCACTCAAATCCTTGTTTTTCTACAATTTAGGCCTAGGGTTAAAACCCACATTTAATCTCCCATTTACAGAGAATTAACCAAGGATTTCATGTTAAAATGATGTAATTAAGTCACAAAACTTACCTCCAACGAAACCCCGATGATTTCCCAGAGCAATCTCCCGTCAATTTCTCCTCTTGGAACTCAAAATGGAGTTTTGGGTTAATGAACCCGTATGTGAAATGTTCTGTAATTAAACTCACTGCCAGAGCAATTTGCTCTACGCGTTCGCGACGCCTATCACGCGTCCGCGAAGCTCTGCCCAAAATACCCTTCGCGAACGCGACACACCTTCACGCGTCCGCGAAGGCCAACTTCCCGGCTCCGGATTTTTACTCTACGCGAACGCGACGTGAAGCCACGCGTCCGCGATGCCTTACCTTTTCCTCTTGCGCGAACGCGATCCAACCCATCGCGAACGCGATGACCAACTGGCCCCAACCTACGCGAACGCGTCACTGCTCTCGCGAACGCGATGCCTTACTGACCTGGCCTTCGCGAACGCGGGACCCTCCTTCGCGAACGCGAAGGCTTATTTTATGCCCAGTGATCTGCAATTTACAGCAGATCACTTCTTGCTTCCAAATGCCGGATGATGGTCCGGATTCACCCCGAGGCCCCGGGACCTCAACGAAAACCACCAACATACCCCAAAACACGATACGAACTTGTTCCAATCATAAAAACACCATCCTACACATCAAAATCACCAATTACACACGGATTCAAGCCTAATTTTCTTAAAACATTCCAAATTACACATTCAATCAAAAACCCGACCAAACGACGTCCGAATGACCTGAATTTTTGCAGGCATATCCAAAATCACCTAACGAAGCTACTGCCACTGTCGGAATCCCATTCCGACCCCCGGATCAAAATCTCGCCTACCGTTCGGATTTCGCCAAAATTCAACCTTAGCCAATTCAAGCCTATTTCTACACCGGGCCTCCAAATTCAATTCCGATTGTTCTCCTAAGTCATAAATGATCCCCCGGAACTAGTCGAATCATCGGAATCCGGTTCCGAGCACTCTAACTCAATAGTCAACTCTTGGTTGACTTTTCATATTCAAGCTTTCTTCAAACATGCTATTTGTTTCATTTTCAATCCAAATCACTCCTAATTCACCCGATATACTCTAATACTGTTTTAAAAGCATAATATATGCAAATGCAAGGTAACGGGGTGATAATTCCCGTAACGACGGGCCGGGTCGTTACATTCTCCCCAACTTAAACAAACGCTCGTCCGCGAGCGGGTTAAGAAACATACCCGGAGCATCAAATAAGTGTGGATATCTGCTCCGCATTTCCTGCTCGGTCTCCCAAGTTGCTTCCTCCACAGGACGACCTCTCCACTGCACTTTCACTGAAGCTATATCCTTTAGATCTCAGCTTACGAACCTGTCGACCCAAAATGGCTACTGGTTCCACATCATAAGTCAAATCCTCATCTAGTTGTATCGTGCTGAAGTCTAACACATGAGACGGGTCTCCGACATACTTCCGGAGCATAGATACATGGAACACCGGGTGAACTCCCGACAAACCGGGTGGCAAAGCAAGCATATAAGCCACCTCCCCAACTTTCCTAAGCACCTCAAAAGGTCCAATAAACCTTGGGCTCAACTTCCCTTTCTTTCCAAACCTCATAACACCCTTCATAGGCGAAACTTTCAGCAACACCTTCTCACCTACCGAATAAGACACATCTCGGACCTTCCGGTCTGCATAACTCTTCTGACGCGACTGAGCTGTGCGAAGTCTCTCCTGAATCACCTTCACCTTATCTAAGGCATCTTGGACTAACTCTGTCCCTAACAACCTAGCCTCGCCGGGCTCGAACCAACCAACTGGAGACCTACACCGCCTCCCATATAAAGCTTCATACGGCGCCATCTGAATGCTGGACCGATAGCTATTATTATAAGCAAACTCCGCCAAAGGCAAATAATCAGCCCATGAACCACCAAAATCAATGACACAAGCACGCAACATGTCCTCCAATATCTGAATAGTACGCTCAGACTGCCCATCCGTCTGTGGATGAAATGCTGTGCTCAACTCTACCTGTGACCCCAACTCTCGCTGAAATGTCCTCCAGAACTGAGATGTGAACTGGGTACCTCTGTCCGATATAATGGAAATAGGAACTCCATGCAACCTCACTATCTCACGGATGAATATCTCCGCCAGCCGCTCCGAGGAATAAGTAGTACACACTGGGATGAAGTGAGCTGACTTAGTCAGTCTATCCACAATCACCCAAACTGAATCAAACTTCCTCGCTGTCCGAGGGAGTCCACTAACAAAGTCCATAGTTATTCTTTCCCACTTCCACTCCGGAATATCAATACGCTGGAATACACCACCAGGTCTCTGATGCTCATACTTGACCTGCTGACGGTTTAGACACCGAGCCACATGGCTCACAATATCTTTCTTCATCTTTCTCCACCAGTAATGCTGCTTCAAATCCTGATACATCTTCGTGGCTCCTGGATGAATAGAATACCGCGAGCTATGGGCTTCCTCCAATATCAATTCACGAAGGTCGTCAACATTGGGCACGCATATCCGGCCCTGCATCCGCAACACACCATCACTATCGATAGTGACATCCCTAGCATCATCATGCTGAACTCTGTCCTTAAGGACAAGTAAGTGTGGATCATCATACTGGCGCTCTCGAATACGATCATATAAAGAAGAACGAGCTACTACATAAGCCATCACCCGATTGGGCTCAGAAATATCCAGCCTTACCATCCGATTAGCTAACGCCTGAACATCAACTGCTAGGGGTCTCTCCCCAACTGGAATATACGCCAAACTGCCCATACTAATAGCCTTCCGGCTCAATGCATCAGCCACTACATTGGCTTTTCCGGGATGATATAAGATAGTAATATCATAGTCTTTAAGCAACTCAAGCCATCTCCTTTGCCTCAAATTTAGATCTTTCTGCTTAAACAAATGCTGAAGGCTACGGTGGTCTGTATATACATCACAAGATACACCATATAGATAATGCCTCCAAATCTTCAAGGCATGAACAATAGCAGCTAACTCCAAATCATGAACAGGGTAGTTCTTCTCGTGGGGCTTCAACTGACGAGAAGCATAAGCAATGACCCTACCCTCCTGCATTAACACACAACCAATGCCAACCCCTGAGGCATCACAATATACAGTATAAGAATTTGACGTTGTCGGTAGAATCAAGACTGGTGCTGTGGTCAGTGCTGTCTTGAGCTTCCGAAAGCTCTCCTCGCACTCCTCGGACCATAAGAAAGGAACACCCTTCCGAGTCAATCTAGTCAAGGATGAAGCAATAGAAGAGAATCCCCGAACGAATCGGCGATAATACCTCGCCAATCCTAGAAAGCTACGGATCTCAGAAACTGAGGTCGGTCCGGGCCAACTCTGCACCGCCTCGACCTTCCTCGGATCTACCCGAATACCATCACAGGACACCACGTGCCCCAAGAATGCCACGGACTCGAGCCGAACTCACATTTGGAGAACTTGGCATACGACTTCTCCTCTCTCAATCTCCGCAACACAACACTCAAGTGCCGAGCGTGCTCCTCCCGGCTACGAGAGTAGACAAGTATGTCATCAATGAATACGATTACAAATGAATCAAGATACGGCCTGAATACACCGTTCATCAGATGCATAAATGCTGCTGGAGCGTTGGTCAGCCCAAACGACATCACAAGGAACTCATAGTGACCATATCCGGTCCGGAATGCAGTCTTCATAATGTCAGACTCTCTAATCTTCAGCTGATGGTAGCCCGAACGAAGATCAATCTTCGAGAACACCCTAGCTCCCCGGAGCTGATCAAATAAATCATCAATACGAGGCAGAGGATACTTATTCTTCACTGTTGCTTTGTTTAGCCGCCTATAGTCAATACACATCCTCATAGATCCGTCCTTCTTCTTAACAAACAGGACTGGTGCACCCCACGGCGACACACTCGGCCGAATAAACCCCTTATCTAGGAGTTCCTGGAGCTGCTCCTTCAATTCCTTCAACTCAGCCGGTGCCATCCGATACGGAGGAATAGAAATAGGCTGAGTGCCCGGCACCAAGTCAATGCCAAAATCAATATCCCTGTCCGGCGGCATGCCCGGCAGGTCTGAGGGGAATACATCTGGGAAATCCCTCACAACAGGTACAGAATCAATGCTAGGAGATTCGGCTCCCACATCTCTCACAAAAGCTAAGTACGATAAACACCCTTTTTCAACCATCTTCTGAGCCTTTAAGAACGAAATAACACGGCTAGGGACGAAATCGGTCGAACCCCGCCACTCAATCTGAGAAATACCAGGAATGGCCAACGTAATCGTCTTAGCATGACAGTCCAATATAGCATGATACGGAGACAACCAGTCCATACCCAATATAACATCAAAGTCCACCATTCCCAACAATAACAAATCTGCCTAGGTCTCCAGACCCCCGATAGATATAACACAGGATCTATAGACATGATCCACAACAATCGTATCACCCACGGGGTGGATACATGAACAGGTAAATCAAGAATACCACGAGTCGCACCCAAGTGATGTGCAAAATAAGAGGACACGTAAGAATATGTGGACCCTGGATCAAATAGAACGAGGCATCTCGCGTGACGGACGTAAATGATACCCGTAATCACGACGATCGGAGGCAACCGCATCACGCCCGTCGTGAAGTGCATAGAACCGTGCTCGGCCTCCACCGGATCTCTCCTCGCCCCCGGGCGTCCACGAGAAGACCGACCTCCACCTCTACTAGACCGAGATGGTGCTGAAGAGGAGGGCCGATCCCTCTGCCTGAGTCCTGCCCCTACGTAGTCGAGGGCAATGTCTCATCATGTGGCCAAACTCACCACATTCATAACATGCACCTGTGCGCCGGAGAAGTAGGTGCCGCACTCTGGGCCGGGAGGGCACCAAGCGATGACCGACCCCGCTGAAACCCCTGTCGACCACGACCATGAGAACCTCCGCTCCGCTCTCTGGGCGGCCCGAATGAAAAGGTCCAGATGAGCGACCTCCGCTCTGCCGGGAATGCCCCAGATGGAGCACCACCGAAACCGCCAGAACCACGAGGCCTCCTGGCCTCCCGCTCCTCTCTCTCGGCGACGATCCGCCTCGATGGAGCGTGCCATATCGGCAACCCTGCTCAAATGATGATGATAGAACTCGCTCGCCGGTCATAAGAATACGGATAGAGTAGTTGAGGCCATCAATGAACCTCCCGATCCTCTCCCTATCATTAGGGATCATCCATGTGGCATGCCTAGCCAACCGTGTGAATCCGAGCTCATACTGGGTCACAGACATGTCGCCCTGAATCAACCACTCGAACTGGCGACGTAACTCCTCGCGACGAGACCGAGGTACATATTTCTCTAGAAAGAGAGTAGAGAACTGCCGCCATGTGAGAGGTGCTGCTCTTGCAGGCCTACGCCCTTCAAACTCCTCCCACCAATCAAATGCGGGACCGATGAACCGAAATGTAGTAAATGAAACTCCGCCGGACTCGAGAATACCGGCCGTACGCAGCATCTTCTCGACATTTATCCAAGAAACCCGGGCATCCTCGCCCTCAACGCCACCGAAATGGGGTGGTCGAAGTCTACCAAACCTCTCGAGACGACGCTCGCTCGTCCTCGGGCATAACCTCAACCATATGCTCTCTGGAGCTGGAGCTGGTGCGGCCGGAGGAATAACCGGTGCAACCACCCGAGCGGGGACAACCTCTGGCATCTGAAGTCCCCTGAACAACCGGCTCGGGTGTGCGAGCTGCAGGGTCTGCTGACCACCCCCGACTGAGATGTCGCTACGGTAGCGGTGGCCGAAACTACCCGAGCCAAACCCGAACACACCGATAATATCCGGGCAAGAGTTTCCGAAGACCGTGAATAGCAATAGATATAGTCCGGCCCCGAATCGGGACTGCTGGAGCTTCAACCACCGGGGGCCGCTCTCGAACCGGTACAACGAGCGGGTCGGCCGGCACCGCCTCGGCCGCCCTACCTCTAACTCTAGCACGACCGCGCCCACGGCCTCTAACAGGTGGCAATGGAGGTCGTCCACCTCGTCCCGATGCTCGCGTTCTCGCCATCTGCGAGAGAATAGAATATAGAAGTTCAGTTCTCAGAACAACAAGGTCGCACGACAGAGTTCAAGAAAAGTGAAGTTTTCCTAAAGGTTCGCAGCCTCCCGAGGATAAGTACAGGCGTCCCCGTACCGATCCACAAGACTCTACTAACCGGCTCAAGACTCATGAGGCCTAGTAAACCTAGGCTCTGATACCAACTTGTCACGACCCCAAATCCGGTCGTGATGGCGCCCAGCACATTGCTAAGCCAGCCTGACCAATCAATATAAACAACGGAGCTAGACGCTCTCTTTTAGCCCATTTAAGCATATTAAATCACGAAGCAATAGCGATACAAATAACGAAAACAGGGAACCAAGTCCCATAATACATCAACTCCCATAGACCAAGGGTCAAGAGTCATGAGCCTCTAAAGAACATAAGTGTATAAAGGTTTACAAGATACCAAGTGCGGAAAGAAAAGTCAATACAACATCAAAAGACAGTAGAAAGGAATATCGGGTCCTGCGGACTCTGCAGCTACCTCGAATATCCACAAACGTCGCCTCGCACAGCTACTGGATCACTGCTGAGAGGTACCTGGATCTGCACACAAGGTGCAGGAGTAAAATGAGTACTGCCAGACTCAGTGGTAATAAACAAGGGTAAGACAGCGCAGATAAGAAATCCGCAATAAAGCACTATGTAAAGCTATGATCAGCTACCCTGTCATAGAATCAATCTCCACTGTACCTGTTCCAACAATTACCAATGAATAGCATAACAGCTAGCAGATGTAGCTAAATGCAATGCAATGCATGATATGAACGCTACGGCGCGTAGCCCGACTCCAATTTTGGGTACCCGTGCTCACTGTGGGGGTTCAGACTCGGAGGGGCTCCTACAGCCCAAGCACATCTCATAGAGATATCACTGCGGCGTGCGGTCCGATCCAACATATATCTCGTTGCGGCGTGCGGCCCGATCCACTACTAGTCGGCTAATATGCGGATACGGCCTCGCGAGGCTCAAAAGTAGTTTTTTGAAAACTCTTTTATCATTTTTCGGTTGAAAACGAGTAATATCAAGTTCCGGAGATTGGAATTAGCATAATAACAAAAATAGTCGCGGACTAGTAGTAAACTAGCATGTCTATGTGATAAGACAATGATAACGATCCTCGCGGGATCCAATAACCGGCTCACGACCCACATGTATACTCAACCGCCCAAGAGGGGGTTCCTCGACTCAAGAGTGGCCATTATCACAATATATATATACATATATGCAACCATCCGAGAAGGAGGTTCGACGGCTCTAGAATAGCCAATAATACGATATCAACAGGTTGGACTAATATGTAGTCTCCAGTTCATGATCGACCCCGCACTCTCGAGAGTGTGCGTGTCTCGCCGCTATACAGCGTCACAAAGTGGTATACCGGGGTTTCGAACCCGCTGGTCATCACTCACATCTATTACTCACCTCAATACAGCGCGACGACTATTCCGCAATGCCCTTGCCACGAGAATCAAGCTCCGCACGTATAGAATCTGATCAAATACAGTAGAAATACAACAATTTAGGCCAATGGGACGACACCCAATCAATACAACTCAGTTTACATCAAAATTCCCAAAGTTGTCAAAACCCGAGCCCCGGGCCCACATTCCGAAAATTTACGAAATTCACATTTCCGGAACCCTCGTCTCAATACGAGTCTAAGCATATCAATTTTACCAAAATCGGACTCCATTTGCCCACTCAAATCCTTGTTTTTCTACAATTTAGGCTTAGGGCTCAAACCCACATTTAATCTCCCATTTACAGAGAATTAACCAAGGATTTCATGTTAAAATGATGTAATTAAGTCACAAAACTTACCTCCAACGAAACCCCGATGATTTCCCAGCAATCTCCCGTCAATTTCTCCTCTTGGAACTCAAAAATGGAGTTTTGGGTTAATGAACCCGTATGTGAAATGTTCTGTAATTAAACTCACTGCCAGAGCAATTTGCTCTACGCGTTCGCGACGCCTATCACGCGTTCGCGAAGCTCTGCCCAAAAATACCCTTCGCGAACGCGACACACCTTCACGCGTCCGCGAAGGCCAACTTCCCGGCTCCGGATTTTTACTCTACGCGAACGCGACGTGAAGCCACGCGTCCGCGATGCCTTACCTTTTCCTCTTGCGCGAACGCGATCCAACCCATCGCGAACGCGATGACCAACTGGCCCCAACCTACGCGAACGCGTCACTGCTCTTGCGAACGCGATGCCTTACTGACCCGGCCTTCGCGAACGCGGGACCCTCCTTCGCGAACGCGAAGGCTTATTTTATGCCCAGTGATCTGCAATTTACAGCAGATCACTTCTTGCTTCCAAATGCCGGATGATGGCCCGGATTCACCCCGAGGCCCCCGGGACCTCAACGAAAACCACCAACATACCCCAAAACACGATACGAACTTGTTCCAATCATAAAAACATCATCCTACACATCAAAATCACCAATTACACACGGATTCAAGCCTAATTTTCTTAAAACATTCCAAATTACACATTCAATCAAAAACCCGACCAAACGACGTCCGAATGACCTGAATTTTTGCAGGCATATCCAAAATCACCTAACGAAGCTACTGCCACTGTCGGAATCCCATTCCGACCCCCGGATCAAAATCTCGCCTACCGTTCGGATTTCGCCAAAATTCAACCTTAGCCAATTCAAGCCTATTTCTACACGGGCCTCCAAATTCAATTCCGATTGTTCTCCTAAGTCATAAATGATCCCCGGAACTAGTCGAATCATCAGAATCCGGTTCCGAGCACTCTAACTCAATAGTCAACTCTTGGTTGACTTTTCATATTCAAGCTTTCTTCAAACATGCTATTTGTTTCATTTTCAATCCAAATCACTCCTAATTCACCCGATATACTCTAATACTGTTTTAAAAGCATAATATATGCAAATGCAAGGTAACGGGGTGATAATTCCCGTAACGACGGGCCGGGTCGTTACAAAATCCTTCTACGAATCGACGATAATAGCCCGCTAACCCCAAGAAACTCCGAATATCTGTGGCTGATGTCGGTCTAGGCCAGCTCTTGACTGCCTCAATTTTCTTCGGATCAACCTGAATACCTGCCGCCGTCACAATATGACCCAGGAATGCAACTGAACTTAGCCAAAATTCACACTTTGAAAATTTTGCATATAGCTGGCTATCTCTCAGAGTCTGTAAGGCCACTCTGAGATGTTGTGCATGCTCCTCCTGACTGCAGGAATATATTAATATGTCATCAATGAAGACTATTACAAACAAGTCTAAATAAGGTCGGAACACCCGATTCATTAATTCCATAAAAGTTGCTGGAGCATTTGTCAACCCAAAAGACATGACCAGAAATTCATAATGTCCATACCGAGTGCGGAACGCGGTCTTAGGGACATCGGATGCCCTAATCTTCAGCTGATGATAGCCAGATCTCAAATCTATCTTTGAAAATACCTTGGCACCCTGAAGCTAGTCAAATAAATCATTAATTCGCGGAAGTGGATATTTATTTTTGATAGTCACCTTGTTTAACTGTCGATAGTCAATGCACATTCTCATCGAACCATCTTTCTTCTTTACAAATAATACAGGTGCACCCCACGGCGAAACACTGGGCCTAATGAAACCCTTTTCAAGTAAATCCTGCAATTGTTCCTTCAATTCTTTTAACTCTGGCGGAGCCATACGGTATGGGGGAATGGAAATGGGCTGAGTGCCTGGAGCCAAGTCAATGCAAAAATCAATGTCCCTATCGGGCGGCATACCTGGCAAGTCTGAAGGAAATACTTCAGGAAATTCGCGAACCACGGGCACAGAGTCAATAGAAGGAACCTCAACACTAGAATCACGGACATAGGCCAAATAAGCCAAGCATCCCTTTCCAACCATACGCTGAGCTTTAACATAAGAAATAACATTACGACTAGGCTGAATCAAGTACGGTGCAAAATAGGAAGACACGTACGAATATGTAGACCCAGGGTCAAATAATGCCGATGCCTTTCTATCACAAACCAAAATAATACCTGTAATGACGGCATCAGAAGACTCAGCCTCTGGTCTGGCGGGAAGTGCATAACATCGGGGCTGTGCCCCACCACCCTGAGCAGTATCTCTAGGACGATCAGCTGCTGGCTGGTCTCTACCTCTATCGGTCCGAGCTCCACCTCTATGACCTCTACCTCCACCTCTATGTCCTCTACCTCCGCCTCTAGCCGGCTGGGCAGGCTGTGAGGGAACTGGGGCCTGAATCATGGCACGAGAACCCTGCTGGTGAGATCTGTCAGAAGCTCGAGGGCAATACCTTGCAATGTGCCTAAAATCACCGCACGTAAAACAAGCCCTCGGCTGCTAAAAATGGCGAAGTGGTGGTGCACTGATAGGCTGCTGATCAGAGTAGCGTGGCTGAGAATTACGATCACCTGAAGCATCATGAGAAACCTGAAGAGCTGACCGATAAGGCCTAGGAGGATGGCCTCTATCATAAAAATCTCTATCTCCAGACGAGGTACCACTGAATCTACCCGAATTACGAGATCTCTTATCTGATCCATGTCTCGCTCCCTGTGACAGAGCCATCTCTATCCGGCGGGCTGCATTAGCCGCCTCCTGAAAAGTGATTTCAGTTCCTGCACCCATAGCCATCTGTAGCCGAATTGGCTGATTCAAGCCATCAATAAACCTCCTCACTCTCTCCCGCTCCGTGGGAAGTATGATAACAGCATGACGAGCCAGGTCCACGAACCTAGTCTCGTACTGTGTGACAGACATAGAACCCTGATGAAGACGCTCAAATTGTCTGCGCATAACCTCCCGCTGAGTTGCTGGAAGGAACTTCTCCAAGAATAATTCTGCAAACTGCTCCCAAGTCAAAGATGACGATCCCGCTGGTCTGGTTAGACAATAATCTCTCCACCAAGTCTTGGCGGAACCAGGATAACCGAAAAGTAGCAAAATCCACACCATTTGTCTCCACAATACCCATAGTACGGAGAACTTCGTGGCAGCTGTATAGGAAGTCTTGTGGGTCCTCTGAAGGAGTACCACTGAATGTGGTAGTGAACAGCTTGGTAAACCTGTCCAATCTCCACAACGCATCAGCAGACATAGCTGCACCATCATTAGACGGAGTCGCAATAATAGGCCGAACTGCCTCAACTGGCTGAATCACAGGATCCTGAGCTTGGGGAATTACTGGCTCCGGAGTGCGCGTAGCAGGAGTCTGATTACCTCCTCCGGCCTGAGAAGTGGCTGGTGCTACCGGTAATAAACCTGCTCTGGTGACATGATCCATAAAACCTGCTATCCGGACCAAAGCATCCTGAAGATCCGGTGAAAATAAAGCTCCTCCTGGGACCTGAGCTGGGCCTACTGGAGCTGCTGGGGCTGGAATTTCCTCCTCTATATGAACCTGAGGTTCTGCCACTCGTGCTGCTGCTCGGGGCTGAGCTCTGCCCCTACCTTGTCCTCTAGGACGACCTCGACCTCGGCCTCTACCCCTAGCAGGAGCTGTCGCTGCTGGGATCTCGGGCTGCTGGTCGGTAGATGAGGATGCACGTGTCCTTACCATCTGCGGAAGAACAGAGTAGAAGTTCAATTAACATTCAAAAGATCAAGTCGCACGACTGGAAAGAATAAAGAGAATATTTTCCTAACTCCGTAGCCTCTGGAGGATAAATACAGACGTCTCCGTACCGATCCTTCAGACTCTACTAAGGTTGTTCGTGAGTTGTGAGACCTATGCAACCTAGTGCTCTGATACCAACTTGTCACAACCCGGATTTCCCACCATCGGGGTCATGATGGCGCCTACTAAATAGAAGCTAGGCAAGCCAAATATTAATAACAATTACATTAATAACCAATTTATTATTAACAACATAAAAATTATAGCGGAATAATCAAAATTTAGCGGAAGACTTAGCCAGATATGATAAAGAAAAATCCAAATCTGATACACTACCCAAGACTGGTGTCACAATACTCACGAACTTCTAAGAATAATACACATAATTGTCTGAAAGAAAATACAATCTGTTTATCTCGATTACATGAGATAACAGAATGAAAAGCATAGATAGAAGAGACAACGGGTCCTGCGGACGCCTGCAAGGCTACCTCGTAGTCTCAGTAGTCGGAAAATCCACAAATCTCTACCGTCGCTGCTGCTGTCCGTAACCTGTATCTGCGCAAAAAGAGCGCAGAGTGTAGTATCAGCACAACCGACCCCATGTGCTGGTAAGTGCCTGGCCTATCCCAGCGAACTAGTGACAAGGCTAAGGCCAGTCACCCACCTAAACCTGTACGGTTGCAATATAGATATATATATATATATATACAATACATTTATAAAGAAATACTCTGCTCTGAAATATTATTCAACAACTGAAGATATCCAAAATATTCTTACTTTCATGTTTCAATTTCCTCTTTCATTTCATGTCTCGTGGTAGGCGTACCACCCGCTCCCAATTGTCACAGTAATTATCTCTTGTGGTAGGCGTACCACCCGCTCCCAATGTATCAGAAATTATATCTCGTGGTAGGCGTACCACCCGCTCCCAAATATATCAAAATTATATCTTGTGGTAGGCGTACCACCCGCTCCCAGTATATCAGAAATTATATCTTGTGGTAGGCGTACCACCCGCTCCCAAATATATCAAAATTATATCTTGTGGTAGGCGTACCACCCGCTCCCAATATATCAATAGGCTACCGGCAACTATGGCCAATGCCAAGATTTAAATCACTTCGTGGTCGGCGTACCACACGATCCCATTTCTTATTATATATAAGTGGTCGGCGTACCACACGATCCCATTTCATAAATATATATATATATATTACCGGCATTTAGCCAATAATCTCTATATCAACAATATTTATAGTTACCGGTTTTTAAACCAATAATTTATAATAGTTTCAACAATTTACTTTCATTACCGGTATAACACCAATAATTCTTAGTCAACAATTTATTCATAACCAAATTCATATTCCTACAAACTAGGATAGAACAAACACTTACCTCGAAAGTTCACGAACGATTCAATCCGTAGCAATGCCTTTTCCTTTCGAATTTGACTCCAATCCAACCGTATCTATACACAATTGATTTCATATCATCAATTCTACTTAACAAACTAGTTCATATTGCTAAATATGATTTTTACAACATTCTGCCCGGAATAGTAAAATCGACCCCGGGCCCACATAATCGAAACTCAAGTTTCGAACCAAAATAAGTTCACCCAATCCTCCATGAGTTCAAATATACAATTTGTTCTTAAATTCGACTCCAAAATAAAGTCTAGATCGTAAATTCATTGAAAACCCTCACTATACTAAGTTCTTAATTTTTCTACCCATTTACACCTATTTAGGCTTAGGAATTCAAATAATATTGATGGAAAATGAAGAAAACGAGTTAAGAATCACTTACCCGAGAAGTTTAATGAAGAATCGCTCAAAAACCGTCCAAAAAGCTGTGGAGAAGAGAGTGTTTGTGAAAAATGGAAACAATCCCGTAAGTGTTCTGTTTGGGGATTAAATTCACTGGGCAATAATTTCTTCATCGCGTTCGCGACACCCCGGCCGCGTTCGCGCTGAAGGAAAATATCAGGCCATCGCGTTCGCGTAGGGTGAGTCGCGAACGCGAAGAAGAAAAATGCTGGGCATCAGATTTGGCCTACGCGAACGCGGCCTAAGTCACGCGATCGCGATGAAGGAAAATGCTGGGCATCAGATTTGGCCTACGCGAACGCGGCCTAAGGCACGCGATCGCGTTGAAGGAAAATGCTGGGCATCGCGAACGCGATCAACAGGACGCGAACGCGAAGAAGGAACGAAATGTTCTTCGCGAACGCGACCAAGGCATCGCGAACGCGATGAGGAAATGCCTGCTGCAGATTTCTGCAGTTTTTCTTAAGTTCAAAAACACCCCGAACCACCTCCGAAACACTCCCGAGCCCTCGGGGCTCCAAACCAAATATGCACACTAACCTAAAAACATCATACGAACTTGCTCGCGCGATCAAATCGCTAAAATAACATCAAAATCCATGAATTGAGCCTTAAAGCTCAAGAACTCTTTAAGATTTCATAATTTCCAAACTTTCCAATTTAAGGCCGAAACACGTCAAACGACGTCCGTTTTCAACCAAACTTTACAGGAAGCGCTTAACCAATATATATGACCTGTACGGGCGTCGGAACCAAAATACGAGCCCGATACCAGTACTTTTTAATCAAAATTCAGTTTCATTTTCCTTAAACATTTTCAGAAAACAATTTAACAGAAAAATTCTTTTATCGGGGTTCTAGACCTCGGATTTCAATTCCGGACATATGCCCAAGTTCCATATTTTTCTACGGATTTTCTGAAATAGTCAAATCACGGATCCGGGTCCGTTTACCAAAAATGTTGACCAAAGTCAACCATATCAATATTAATATCAAAATTCTTCTACTTTTTCATATATTTCACATATTTCAACATAAATCTTTTCCAGCTTTGTGCCCGGACTGTGCACGCAAATCGAGGCAACTATAAATGAGGTTTTCAAGGCCTCAAAAGCTCGGAATGATTAAATAAACAAGTGATGACCCTTTGGGTCGTCAAAGAACCCAGAATGGAAAGGTAGTCGAGTGGCGGCTAGGAGCTTTTTCCCACACCCCTCCTGAAATTGCTACAATATTAGGTATTTATAGGTGTAAAATTAGGGCTCTTGGTTTTTGAGCGGGAGATTGCAATTTTGGATTTTGAATCTTCAACATGGTCAAGATGCCCGTTTGAATTCTGACCGTTGGAGGCTAGGGAGGTGGGTAGCCATAGGAGATTTCAATAAAGAGGGGGCAGAGCTTCTTGCCATAAAAGGGCAAAGCATTTGTTGTTTTCAATTGGAGAAGAGTTTGATTTTTTACCCAAGAGAAGAAGAAGCACGCCAGGTAGAGAGGATTTATGTTCCTTGTTATGTGAGAAGCAAATGAGGCCATTGGATCAAGATCCAAGGGCTATGATTGAGGATCTAGAGGGTTCTATGGTGTGGGCTAGGCGAATTGGGCTTTCTTGTTGGGTTAGATTAATTTGGACTTCTTTAGTGAATGGGCTTAACCGAAATGGGCTAGTTCTTTTAAGGTTTTGGGCATTTTCCATTTTTTTTATATACTTCTTTGAGATTATATTTGGATATAAAATAATTTTATTATTCACATTATATAATACAACATAATATTGTTAGCTAAATTATTTAACGTTACTTAAAATAATTTTGATAGCTAGTATTTAAAAACAATAACTTACAGTAGATGTTAAAACATCATCACTAATGTAAACATTTATAAAATGTTTAATTAAACAAATATTATCAATTAATTATATAAATAAATAAAAAATGTGTCTTTTCGTAATATAATAATAATAATAATAATAATAATAATAATAATAATAATAACGATAATGATGACTATAATAGTAGTAGCAATAATATTAAAATTGTCATTGTAATAGTAGTAATAGAAATAATAAATAATAGTACTAACAATAGTAGTAATAACATAATAATAATTATTATTATAACAATAATAATAATAATAATAATAATAATAATAATAATAATAATAATAATAGTGGATGGAAAATAGTACTAAAAAATATAGTACTTGATGTACTAATAAATTAGGAGAAGCTCAAGAAAATTAATTAAAAGAAGGAGGGACAAAATTGGATGTCAACAACATTCGCTTTAAAGTGAATAATGACACTTTGTTCCTGCATGAATAAAATTTATTAGATATAAATTGTTGGCAGCTGGCATCTGCCGTCCCTGCCTCTTATTGCTTTCCTCTCTTTTTTACTTTTTCTCCTGCTGTGTGGCTTTTCAGCTGCCCATCTCTTGCGAACTCTTTTTGTATTTTCTTACTTTCCCCTTTTTGTTTTGTTTTCTTTTCCTTCGGCCATGTTTGCCAAGCTCCCTTATTTCCTTCCCAACTCTTCCTTTCTGATCCAGTGTTGTTTCAACTTTCATTATCAGGAGCTGGTAGTTAGAACTTATCTGGGTATTTGCTGGCTGATTCCGCTGACCATGCCATGTATTTAAACTCTGACCCAGTTCGCTCCAATCATTATTCTGTCTCCAAATTGTTTTCAACCCAAACCGATATTATTTTTTGTTGCTTTTCTCTTTTCTGGTAGTCCTCACGATCGCCTCACAGTGCCGGCTAAGGTTTTCACTGATGAGACTCTCTCATTTTTTATTTTTTCCATTTTTCCTTTTTGTATTTTTGTTTTCTGTACCACGGGTATTATCCGATGCTTCGCTCCTCCTTCGTTGTATTCGTTATCATTTCAAAATCGATCAGAAGGTCTTTCTTTGGACTGTAACGTGGCTTTTGGACGGGTTAAGAAAGAAAGATATAAAGGCTCAAAATTTCAACGAGGGTTAAAAATATTTACAACTCTCGGAATTATTAAACATAACTTCTACCCAGTTTCAATATGTGGGGAATTTTTGGATTTTTTCTTTATTGTGACTGAACCTCAGAGAGGCTGCCTACGTACCCTTTCGGGATCAAGTCAGACGTAGTTCATCCAACTTCATAAGTTAGATGGATTTTTTTTTTTTTTTTGACTTTTTCCCGATTTTTGTCTTTTTCTTTTTTTTTTCTTTCATTTCATTTTTTTTTTTCATCATTTTTTTTTCATTTTTTTTTTCATTTTGTCAATTTCGATCTTATTGCGCTAGAGCGATTCCGAGAGAGGGATATGAAAGAATATTCATTGCGGCTCAAAGGGGTTATTAATGGATAAAGCGTTTGGATAGAGAATAAAACGCCTTCGTCATTTCAATTCCAAAATCACAACAAAACACATAATTGAAAAGGAATCATACATAGAATCTTTTGACTGCATCTGAATTGATAGCAGTCTCCACGCACTTTCCTTCAACATCTGTTAAACACAATGCCCCATTGGACAACACCCGTGATACTACAAGTGGTCCCTGCCAATTTGGCGCAAATTTCCCTTTGCCTCTGCCCAATACAGTAGGATACGCATCGCAACCAAAATGAACCTATGCCCATTGGAAGCTATTGGCTCTATCGGATCAATAACGTCTATGCCCCTGTTTCAAAGCAAAGAAAAATATGTTAGTTTAAATGCGGTGGTTGGTTGTGGTCTTGAACTTTGATGGCGACTGCTTTCCACCCGAGCGCCTTGCCTGTTCACCGACTATCCATTTTCACTTCTTCTTTGTTCAAAATCCAACTCTCTTTAGGTATGTATATTGTCCCTTTCTTGACGGATACCACAAACTTCGATCTCGATTCCTTTGATGACTCCACTTGACAACCTTTGGTCTTTCTCTTGTCAGAAGATATATCCCCTCTCTGTTCGAACCCCGTACTTCCATTGGTTATATTTTCCCTGAGTTGGCACCTTGCCGACCCTTGGGTCTCACATGATCTTCATTGAACATGTTGCTCTTGTGGGCTTAAATCACTGGCCTTGTCATTCTCTGACCTACGACAATTGTTGTGTTGGCTAAATCCCATCTTGTGCAATTGGAAAACTTGGTGGCAAATTTTGAAATCATTTCTATACTTATTATGACCTGACTGACTCGATAAGAAGGAGAGTAAAACAAAGTGTGAAGAATAAAGAGAAAGGAAAATACAATTCCTAACAAGAAACCTACAGACGAATGACCTAACGGATTTTGAATACCGACTCTAGCGAAGTTGACACGCACTTTTGGCCTTCTCCGTATAGCAAAGTTGGTGTTCAACTCTTGTTGCAAAGTTCTGCTATGAAACCGGTCTTCAATACTTCATTTCTTTGATCTGATCCTTGGTCGACTTGCAGCGCCCGTAGGGTTTTCGCCAACAAGCCTCTCTCATTTGATCTTTCTTTCTTTCGACTCACCGTCGCCTTACGGTGCCCGTGAGGGTTTTCACCGATAAGACTCTCTCATTTTGATTTCTCTCATCGTGGAGTCTCGTGGTGGTTTGAGTTCTTTACTCTCCTTTGTTCGGAATGGGTGTTGCCCCTGATGTGATTGACCTTTGTTCGTTTGACTCGGCATTTCTTGAAGATTGATCGGAAGATCTTCCTTTGGACCGTAATGCAGGCTTTTGGATGGGGTTTAGAAAAAAGGATATAAAGGCTCAAAATTATTTCAATGTGGGTTAATGATTACAACTTTCGGAATCTTATTTCTTCAACAAACATAAATTCTGCCCCAGTTTCCTTCTCGGGGGATTTTTTTTAGATTTTCAGATTTTTCATTTATTGTGACTGAACCTCAGAGAGGCTGCCTACGTACCCTTTCGGGATCAAGTCAGACGTAGTTCAGACTACGTCCGTATTCATTGTTGCATCTTGACTTCTCCCGATTTTTCTTTTTCTTTTCTTTTTCTTTTTCTTTTCTTTTTCTTCTTTTTTTTTCTTTTCTCTCTTTTTTTCTTTTTTCTTCTTTTATTTTGTTTCTCGCTCAATCCTCAATTTTTGTTATTGATTCCGAAAGAGGGATATGAAAGAAAATATAATATGGCTCAAAGGGGTAGCAATGGACGAAGTGTTTGGATAGCCGAACGAAATGCCTTCGTCATTCCAATCTTCAAAACCTACCAAGTACAAACTACACGGTCAAACACCTTTGATTGATTCACATTTTTGCCTTTTTTATTTGACGATTCTCAATGCCATTGGGCAACAATCTCGATACCGCGAATGGTTCCTTTAGCCTTGGGGTACTTTTGCCTTTGGTTTTAAACTGATGAAGCATGATGCATTACCAAGGCATTTCTTTATGTTCTGTTTTCCCCCAGTATTCACTTGATTCCGGCTTCACAGTATTTCAATATTTCTTCCGAGTATCATTACATCTTCAACATTGTTTCATTGACTTTTAAAATCAGGCTTAGAATTATGTGCATGTCATGTTGCTAAAATCAGTATGACAAGAAATGCAAAGTAATTAGAAATGGAATGACTAGAGATGACGGGAAACAAAGAGTTGTATTAAACCGATGGGTTGAAACAACAAGACGAACAACAAAACGAACAGACTAGACTAAAATTACAAACCTAGACAGCACTAAACAAAGCAAAGTAGTAAGATAGAAGGGTTTTGACTTTCAAGACAACGTCCGGATTACAACCCTGAAATAACCCGGGTAACAGAAATGTCAACAAAATAAGCCACCAAAAATTCTACTTTGGATAAACCCCAAATGAAGCATATCTCCAATTACCAAGCACAATATCTTTAGCCACTGCCTTCTGCATCAACCATACGGGTGTCGACTATATCCGGATTTTGTACGGCAATGTAGCCTGCATTGATAAGCTCCTGAATTGCCTTTTTTAGCTTCCAACATTTTTCTGTGTCATGCCCCGGGGCGCCTGAGCAATATGCGCACATTTTAGAAAAATCACACCTCTTTGACCGATGATTTGGCATTTTTATCTGAATTGGTTTCAACATGCCCAATTGCTTCAACTTGTGGAACAAACTGGCATACGATTCTCCCAAAGGGGTAAGAGACTTTTCTCGTTTTAGTAGCCTCTCATTTCTAAAGGCCTGATTTGGCCTAAAATCTGACCCGTGGGGTTTCTGGTATGCTCGTGGGGAGAAGTAAGGGCCATGAGAATTACAAGGATATCCATGGGTTCGATATAGAGGGCCTTTAGCAAAAACGACCACTGGACCTTGTCGTTGGGGAGGTTCAACCTGCGGGCTCTGTTTGGGGTCCTGATGAGCAACCTCGGAAGGGTAATGTTGGGCAACATGAGCTTCGGGTGGGTGTTTATCGTCGGGAACAGTGGATGTGATTGGAGCGCATTCCTGGGGGAAAATAGATGGGTACCGAGTGATGGAGCTATTGGGGTGGCTGGAAAGGCTACGATAGGCAGGTATATTTGGCATCGGGTTCAGTGTAAGGACAGAGTCCATGAAACTAGGTGGTGGTGGAGGTAGTGATTTTCCATCCATCCACGCCCGGTACATTTCATCCACGTGTTGTCTCAACATTTTGACTTCTTCAACTAACATGTGGTTCCGTTCAACCAACTGTTGTCGGGTGCCGCTACCAACCCACTCAGCCTTGAGATTCTCTGCCATTGTCCTCTGACGTTGTATTATAGGGAAGAGTTATTTTGGAACCACAACCAACCACCTTTCTGGAAACGGACACAACAAAGCCACCATGTCAGCATTAAGGTATTGCGCTTATTGATTACCTTCTCTTTTTTTCTACTATTTTCTTTTCTTTTTTCCTTTTTTGTGGTTTTCATTTTTCCCTTTTTTTTTCTTTTTGTAGTTTTCCATTTTTTTTTTTTGGTTATGGAAGTGGTCGAATCCTATGTGGATTGCCTACGTATCATGACCCCGCATGAATCGGACCGAGCGTAGTTCTTGCAAATTAATGCAAGAAATAAAGAGATGTTTATTTGATTTTTTTTTTTTTTTTTCTTTTTCTTTGAAGGAAAATTATAGAAACCGATTCCAACTACAAACTTGTGTAGGAGATTTCTACAAGAATAAGAATATTTTTGGTGTCAATTATGACTATTTTCTACAAAATTGGCCACATAATGGCTTATTTGACAAAATGACTATTTTTGCAAAAAAAATTATTTAAGAAAGATAAACTTGAAATTTTTTTATCCTGTGGCTCATAGGGCATCGTTCGGCATCACTATAAACCAACACAAGACTATTTTTCATAAATTGGCCATGTAATGGCTTATTTAGACAAAGTGGCTCTTTTTGCAAAATTTTATTTAAGAAAAATACAAATTCAAAAATTCCTCATCCTGGGACCTATGGGGCATCGTTCAGCACCGACATAGGCCAACACAAGACTGAGGAAGTTAAAATGCCAAATGTGGCTATTTATGCAAACACGGGCCATGTAATGGCTTATTTGATAAAGTGAATATTTTTGAAAAGTTGAGCAATGACTCAAACTTAATTTTGCGGATACAGCCTTTCAACATTTCCGCGAGGGAATATTTCAAGGTTGTGTCCAAAATTATTTACAAATGACTCAAAGTGGCTACTCTTGCAAAAACAGCCTTCCGGCGTCTTTTGAGGGACATTCGGCTTAGTTTAAGCAAGAATAGCATCACTCGACTTATTTATAACAAAATAAAAAATTTGACATTTTTTGGTTATTTTTGCAAAAAGGGTGTGAACCCCGACTTGATTTTGCGGCTATGGTCTTGCAACATTTCCACAAGGAATATTTCAAGGTTGTGCCCGCAAATTATTTAAAAAGCTTCAAAGTGGCTATTTTTGCAAAAACAGCCTTCCGGCGTCCTTTCAGAACATTCGGCTATTTGCAAAAACGGCATTACTTTGATTTTATTGACAAAATTAAACACACATTTTTTTTGATTTTTTTAAAAGGGGTGGTTGGACCCGATGAGGGTTGCCTACGTATCCCACCTAATGGCGAGAATCAAACCTGCGTAGTTCGGTCAGATTATTTGACCAATTATTTCAAAGAAATGTTCCACCTATTTTTCAAATTTTCAAATTTTCCATGTACCTATTTTTTATAAATCATTATTTTCGTCTCTCTCTTTTTTTTCAATAAATTTTCCAATCTCGGGATTTCCGTCGGTCCGCATAACGACCAAGGACAATAAAATGCAACACATAGCATGCTCGGTCTTTTCAATACCGGGTCACCTGACCTAGACGGACCCAACCCCTGTGTTGAGTCCCCTAAGTCAAATATGATGCAAATAATCGTCCTAGACCTATGTTCAAAATCTTACGGTTTCATAGATTGCTAGACCGTGTACCCGAGCGGACAACTCGAATCGAGGAGGGGCCTACGTACCGGTGACCCGCGGAGTCAATCGGCTTTGTAACTTATCCGGCCTCTGTTTTCTTAATTTAAGGTGACTTTAACAGAAAGGGGAGTCTCAACCAGTAAGCACATCCCCGGGGAAGAAGAGAGAAGGGTTTTCGGCACCGTTTTATATACAATCCACATAATATCAAAGCGAGAAAGCACATAGCATGTTGTTCAAATCTCATAATGAAGTCAAACAAAAACGCGAACGGCAGCTCTAAGGAGCTCGAGTTCTTAAACCCTGAAATCGAAATTCAGGGTTGGATCCCCAGCAGAGTCGCCAGAGCTGTCACACCTCCCTTTTTACTACCCCAACTACTTAAAGCGTATAAATACACTTGTAGGGTATACCCCGACGCTCAATTACCCGAAACAGATAAAATAGCGTAAGGGAAGGAGTTTTTCCAATTAAAGGACAATCGGTTCGGGATTTTATTAGAGATTAATCGGAGTCGCCACTTGGGAATGACAATGGTGTCCCAAGTCACCGGTTAATCCCGAATCCGAGGAATTTTGACTCTTAAAATGTCTGCGAAACAGAGATCCGGATAAGGAACTCTGTTAACCCGGGAGAAGGTGTTAGGCACTCCCGGATTCCGTGGTTTTAGCACGGTCGCTCCACTGTCGTTCTCGACTTTTGTTTGACTCAATTATAGGTTTTAACAACATAATGTACTTTTACGTTAAATATTATTTTTTAGGAATTTGCGGTATCGCGAAAACACGCCTCGAGTCATACCGCAACCAGTACGCCTATGACTTTTGGTGTATTTCAACTTTACCGAGATTTGGATTTGAGTCGCACCAAGTGCACACTCGTTCATAGAAAGGTATATTAAAATCGTGCCTTAAGATATTCTATCGGCTTTTAATTGTTTTGGGTAAGACTATGGAATTAGCTAGTAGTCTTCCCGAGTCTAATTGTATTAAACCATTACTAAATGGGGGCCCCGCTTGTTTAAAGTCGGGCGAGGCTCATCCCAAATTAATTTAAAGGTCAATTCTAACATAACTATATTTATACTCTAACTTAACACGTCCAGTTTTCACTTTAGACGTGTGTGACCTTTCATATGTTATCATATCCATAAACATTCCCCAATTCCCAAGATTATTTTAATCAAACCACTACAAATCTTATAATAAATTACAATACAATCTGTGCGAAAACAGTTATTCTTTGAATTTTTTTTTTTAAAAATGCAGCGCACTTCACGTGTTAATAGCAATAGATGTATTTCCAATTTAATCACCTACATTACTTATATGTACTACGAGATGCTAGGTGCTGTATACTATTGGTTTTGGGAGAATCAGGACCTTAATTCTAACTCGTTCAACTCAATGCCTTGCTAATTATAATTTTCATGTTCCTGAGGAGACTTTGCATTTTTTAATAATCTGATTAACTCATTCAAAACAGTCAAATAACTATATCAACAAAAATACTTGCATGTACTATATTCGCTGGTCATTCCCCTGCTTAACAGTTCAAATTATGTCCGACGACAGCTCATACTTATCGATACTTATTCCTCTAATTAACGTGTTCAAACTAAACAAATGCAAACCATATCTATTTAAATCACAACAGTCCAGTTGCAACAAAAAAAAAAAAAATCTATAAAATTACATACAGTCTAATTAGTTTTTATGCATAACAGGAGATTTGAGGAAAACAGAAATGATAAAAAATTGCAGTATCCTATCTGCGAAACAACCTTTATTTCCTTAAGCCGAAGATTTACAAGATGTGTACCTGAAAAATTGAAATCCATTAGATCTAATTGGCAACAGGATGCAGGAGCAGCATTTCAAGCAGTAATTTTCACAGCAACAGCAGCTTAAATGTTCCAACAGTGAATAGGACCCAAACAGCTAACCCATGAAGCAATTTTCAGAAATTCAAGTTGATTCAAAATCAAATCTCGTAGTCAAATAGCAGTCTACTAACAACTAGTGATGAATCTACTATATTTTTGATTTTTTTGATATGAATTGAAGGAAAAAACTAGAAGAAAGTGAATCTGAAATGTTAATTTCAGATCTGAAAATTAGTTAGTATTTTTGGGGATTTTTTCTAGGTTTTATTTTGGTTCCAAATGCTAAAAGAGACTCTAAAAATCAGATGGAACCCCCTTTATTAATGCTGAAAATGCCTATTTATAGGCCAAAATCAAGAAATCTGAATTTCATTAAAAACCCTTCAATTTTTGACTTGTTGCACAAGTTAGTGCAATTAATCTAGTGAAAACTACACTAAGACCCATTCTAGAATACTCTACCATGTTCTATTTCCCTTGCATTACCTATTATGCCCTCATTTCCTTTTATTATTCACTAAGATACCTTTTGTTATGACCAAATTACCCTAAAAGCTCTATATTTATAACAACTATGCCAATTCCTATCCCAATTGTACCCTTTTCCTTTTAACCTTATTACAAGTTTACCAACTTCCTTTTCCCAATTCACCCCTACTACTTAAGGCTTATTACATTCCTAAATTCTGCAATTTATCCCCATTTTAACACATTTTCAGATTTGTATTTAACAAATAGCCACAATTAAGTGACTATTGCTCAATTAGCTAATTGGCCCTTTCGACTATTTTAAATTCAGAATTAATTCGCTAATTAGAATCACATTACATCAATAGCCAACCTTAGGCAATCTTACAAATATATCCTCTTATGATTAATTATCCGATTAACAAGACTCGGGGAAACAATTGATAGATGGTGAATCTTATTAATCAAGACAACTAGTCGCAATTGATTATATTTAGTAAAACACCTTAGGTTGCTACGAATCGTGTGATTTCAAATATCGATCTAACTTGAATCTAAACTAGTCTAAAGTTGAATTCACTAATTGAACTAAAATCACTAATTTTCAGCTATAACCAATTCCCCTAATTGCTAATCAAATAACAAATTACCAATTTAAACTAATTACCAAAACAACAACTTTGAACTTTCTGAACAAGTCAAAAAACAGTAATACTAATATTCCAAAAACAAAATCAACAATCAGAGAATCAGAAATCAACAATTCTAAGCATAAATCAAAATAATGGCTATTTCCTTAAAATCTAAAATCAACAGAAATCATTAGACTAAAGACTAACGGAAATTATCAAAATCTAAAAGAGAATCTAAAAAAATGCTAAAATAAACTAATAAGATCAGAACTGATGAAAATCAGAATGGGCAAAAATCTAATAATTCGAACAAAATCTTAAAACTATCAAAAATTATTAACTAAACAGAATAACAAATCTAAAATCCTAATTATACCAATAAAGTCAAAACATGGCCGCAAACGGAAATTAAAAGAAATCCTAAGAGAAAAATCTAAAAATCTACAAATTGATTCAAACAATACTAATAACAATCTAACAGAAATCAGAATTGGAATCATGCGTATTTCATTCATGTCTATTAGAATTCATTAGACTAATTATTATTTTGTAACACTAGAAATTCGAAGAATAAAAAGAAACACAAAAGAAATCAGTCATATAGAAGAACAGAAGAATCTAAAATAAAATAAGATAAAAGAACTTAGCTTATTCGATTTTTCTGTTTTTTCCTTTTTTTCCGTTTTTTCTGTTTTTCTTTCTTCTTTTCTTGAATCTCTTACTGATTTTCTTCATCGTTGCTTGGTTATTGTTCACGCGAGCCCTTTTCTTGAATTTTCCTCAACTTTTCTTGATTTTTCTCGGGCCAGCCTTGTTCTTGGAGATACCGGCGGTTGTTGACTCGATTCTTCGTGTGTCACGGTTGGGGGGTGTTTGGGTGTTGGTTTTGAGGTGGCGCCGCCATGGTGGTGGGTGGCGGCGCGAATTAGGGTTTGAGTTTTTGCGGGGTTTCGGTTGGTTTCGAAGAAAGATGGTGATAGAAATGAGATGAGGAGATGAATGGGAGTTGTTTGGTGTTGGTTTGGCCGTGAAAGGAAGCCGGCCGCCGCCGTGGGAAGGCGGAACCCTAGCGGCGCGGCTGGAAGATGAATAAGATGAGAGGCGGCGGCTAAAGAGAGAGGGAGAGACAGAAGGTCTGAAAATGTTTAAGGTTATGTTGTTATGTTAAGGTTTGTTATGTTTTAATGTCTGGTATACTTGAGTTGTAATAACAATTTTCAGCCGTTGGATTAGAATTTGGGCGGCTGAGATTAAAACTTTATTGGACCGGGCAGGTTTGGGCGAGTGGGTCTGGGTAGTTGGGCTGCTGGGGTTGGACCGTTTGGGCTAGGGGCGGAAATCATTTGGGCTATTGTTATTTTGGCCCAAGTCTTTTGTGTCTTTGTATTTTTCTTTTGTATTGTATTTCTTTTCCTTGTATTTTCCTCCCCTCTTTTTTTGTATTTTATTTTCTTTGTATTTTTTATATTTTCCCTACTTTGTAGTTATTTGGAATTAATTAAAACTAAACTAATCACCTTCTTTTTGGCAATTTTCAATTTAAAAGCTAACTATTTTTTTTATTTTTCTTTAATTTGTTTAAACAAAATGAATTAACTTCCTAAGAGTGCAAATTTTTGTATTTTCATTTATCACACACAAATAACATGCAAACAACTAACACAAAATTCACACAAAATTTAAAAAATAAGGAAAAATCATTTATTTTGAATTTTATAGGAATAACTCATGTGTAGGGTAAAAATCACGTGCTCACATTAATTATTTTGAGTTCATAAATGTTCATAAACATTTTGGGTCAAACAATTTGGCGCCGTTTGTGGGGACTTCGTAGCAAGATCACGTAGATGTTACTGAAGTCAAAAAGAAAAAGGGAAAACAACAATCAGGGCAAGCCTGATTCATCTCATCCATACTAAGGATATGAGCCCTCGACTAAAAAGAATTAACAAAAGTTCAACTACGGTTGAACTGGGACTCAGGCCATGAGCCTTCGCCAACTAAAAATTCAACGACAGTTGAAATAAAATTCGGGCTATGAGCCCTCGACTCAAAAGAATCAACAAAAGTTCAACTATGGTTGAACTGGGACTCAGGCCATGAGCCTTCGCCAACTAAAAATTCAATGACAGTTGAAGTAAAATTCGGGCTATGAGCCCTCGACTCAAAAGAATCGACAAAAGTTCAACTACGGTTGAACTGGGACTCAGGCCATGAGCCTTCGCCAACTAAAAATTCAACGACAGTTGAAGTAAAACTCGGGCTATGAGCCCTCGATTCAAAAGAATCGACAAAATTTCAACTACGGTTGAACTGGGACTCAGGCCATGAGCCTTCGCCAACTAAAAATTCAACGACATTTGAAGTAAAACTCGGGCTATGAGCCCTAGACTCAAAAGAATCGACAAAAGTTCAACTACAGTTGAACTGGGACTCAGGCCATGAGCCTTCGCCAACTAAAAATTCAACGAAATTTGAAGTAAAATTCGGGCTATGAGCCCTCGACTCAAAAGAATCAACAAAAGTTCAACTATGGTTGAACTAGGACTCAGGCCATGAGCCTTCGCCAACTAAAAATTCAACGACAGTTGAAGTAAAACTGGACTATGAGCCCTCGACTCAAAAGAATCGACAAAAGTTCAACTACGGTTGAACTGGGACTCAGGCCATGAGCCTTCGCCAACTAAAAATTCAACGACAGTTAAAGTAAAATTCGGGCTATGAGCCCTCGACTCAAAAGAATCAACAAAAGTTCAACTACGGTTGAACTGGGACTCAGGCCATGAGCCTTCGCCAACTAAAATTCAACGACAGTTGAAGTAAAATTCGGGCTATGAGTCCTCGACTCAAAAGAATCGACAAAAGTTCAACTACGGTTGAACTGGGACTCAGGCCATGAGCCTTCGCCAACTAAAAATTCAACGACAGTTGAAGTAAAATTCGGGCTATGAGCCCTCGACTCAAAAGAATCGACAAAAGTTCAACTACGGTTGAAATGGGACTCAGGCCATGAGCCTTCGCCAACTAAAAATTCAACGATAGTTGAAGCAAAACTCGGGCTGTGAGCCCTCGACTCAAAAGAATCGACAAAAGTTCAACTACGGTTGAACTGGGACTCAGGCCATGAGCCTTCGCCAACTAAAACTTCAACGACAATTGAAGTAAAATTGGGGCTATGAGCCCTCGACTCAAAAGAATCAACAAAAGTTCAACTACGGTTGAACTGGGACTCAGGCCATGAGCCTTCGCCAACTAAAAATTCAACGACAGTTGAAGTAAAACTCGGGCTATGAGCCCTCGACTCAAAAGAATCGACAAAAGTTCAACTACGGTTGAACTGGGACTCAGGCCATAAGCCTTCGCCAACTAAAAATTCAACGACAGTTGAAGTAAAACACGGGCTATGAGCCCTCGACTCGAAAGAATTAGCGAAAGTCCAACTACGGTTGAGCTGTGACTCAGGCACCAAGCCTTCGCCAATATAAATTCAACGGCAGTCGAAGCAAAACTCGGGCCATGAGCCCTCGATCCAAAACAACTAATGACCACATGAATGAAAAGAGCACAGCATAACGAGCAGTAAGCGAACGAAAGAAAAAGGGGGGAATTCCCCCCATTTTAAATTAAAATTAGGCGAATGCGGGCCACGCCCGTCCGCCTCGAAGCAAGATTTGTCTAAAGTTAACCACAACAATCAATCAAATAAAAAGAAAAAGGGAAAGAAGAGAAAAATAGCCACACACGACAACAAGAAAAAGAAAGTACAACCAACTAATCACCAATTAAGTGGGGATTGCCAACAATGACATCCGCTCCAGGTCCATCATCACCGGCCTGCGCCGCTCTATCACCAGCTCCATCCCCGTCGGCCCCCGCTCCGCTCCCGCCAGCCTCTGTTGCACCCCCATCATTATCGGCTCCGGCTCCGCTCCCACCAGGAATATCATCATTACCAGGCGTTGCGGCGTCAAAACCGCACTCCTCACAGGCCTCTCGCGCTTTCTGACGCGCATGCTCGAAGGCCCCTTCGGTTATCAGGCTGGCCTCAAACAGATGTTTATATATGTCATGTTGTGCTTCGGCATAAACCCAAGCTTCACGGGAACTACCCAATCACGCGGACTGTTCCTGGACACGCCGGTTTTCCGGTTCAAGGAGCGCTATCTGCCCCGTGGCCTCCTGAACACTCCTCTCCAACATCCTGATCCGCTCCTCGAGGTCGTCCTCCCTAGAGGCGGCAGCAACTTTTATCGTCGAAAGCTGGGAGTCGTTGGCTCGTATGATCCCCTCAAGCTCGGCCGTCCTGGCAGAAGCCTCGACCAGCATGCGCCTCAAGTCAGCCAATTCTCCCTCCACAACAGCAACTTTCCCGCTCCACTCCGAGGTAACTGTCGTCACCTTGGCCAAGCACTGACGCTCGCTCTCCAAAGATGCCCTCCTCGCAGCCTCCAGCTCATCATTCGCCTGGCGCAACCGCCCCTCCAAGGTCTTAATACGGCCGAGTGCCTGGTCCCTCTACAACTCCGCCCGCGCTAACTCCCCGACCAACTGTTGGTTATGAGGATCATCCCTCAAGCGCTCCTCAAGCTCCCTGCATTGGAGCCGTAACCGGCGACACCTCTCGAGAACGCGGAGAAGACCCCGGTTCGAACATTGGTCCGACGCAGGCACTCTACATGCAGCAAAAACGTATGTGAAACAAAAAATATATAGAAGGGTTAGAGGCGGAAATTCTGGGAGACGCAAAGGTTATGAGAGAGTAGTAAGTCCGGAACACATACCTTCATACCCAGCGACGCTACCTCATTCATTATACCGACATCCGTCACCTCTCTCAGCGGCTGATTCTCCACGGAAGAACATAATTGGCCCAACATCGGCAATATGGAAGCCTCCCTCAGTAACAAGTTCTTGTCCGTGGGAATTTCGATCACCCGCAGCCTCCCGTCTGGATGGACAGTCGCGTTCGTGATCCCATCATGAAATACGAACATCCTCGGAATCCAAGTCGGAACCAAACAGAGATACCTCTCCCGTCGCTTCCGCCCCCGTCGACGGAGTGCACTCCACCTCAATAATCTCCCTCGCCCCGAAGGGAGGCGGAGGGGTCGCGGTTACTGCCTCATTAGTGACTGGCCGCGCCTCTGGAGGGGCCTGAGGTGGAAGGATCCGCCGCCTGACCAAGGGCCTCTCCTCCTCGTCTCGAGAAGGCGACACCTCTCGGGAGTGGACAACTCCTGACACACTCTCGCCATCAAGCTGAGGGCGATCGGGAGAGGGCGCAACTACAGAGTCGACGGAAATGGCCCTCGGAGCCTGAGCGGCCGCCGCCGGAGTGAAAAACCTGGCAATCTCCCTAGGACGCCGAAATACAGGCTGAGGAGCCCTGCCGCGGCTTACCCGCCCTACAAAGATAGAAAATGGGTCAGCATTGAGCTACGACGACTGCCAAAAGATGGATACGCCCCTAAAGCAAAACGACTTACCTACGACCAAACTGTGGTCGTACCTCCTCGAGAAGGACACCCACGAGCGAATCCCCTCGGTATGCGGAAGGATAACTTCTAACCACCCGTGCAGACCAGTTAATAGAGGTGGGGGCGACCTGTCAGCTGCAGAAACGACAAAAGAACAACCAGTCAAAAGACAAAAATAAAGCACAAGTTTAATCCTCCTCGAAACAAAAAAAAATAAGGAAAGACTTACGGTCGTGATTCTAGGCCTCCGGAAAACCCGAAGGGGATGCCACCACATGACTAGTCCGGACGTAGAAAAATTGTTCATATTGGTGAGGCTCGACCTCGTCGTCCAAAGCCGTCACCAGTCCCTGCCACCCGCGCGGGACCACCCGTATCATGCTCTCATGAGTCCGCCGAGGAGCAAAGAGAGCAAGGACATGCTGTAGAGTGACCAACCTGCCGGCCAGCTCCGAAAACTTCAGCAGCATAGCCAAGAGCTTATACACGGACGGGGTAAGCTGCCCCGGGCAAACACCATAATACCGGCAGAAGTCGACTAACAGATTGGGAATGGGCATTCTAAACCCCAGCCTGAACGAGAAGGAGTAGAACACGCAATACCCGATGCGGTCGGTGTGTACCCTGTCTCCGGGCTGAGCCAACACAGTGTCGGCATGGGAGGGGATGAGCCCATGCACGCGCAGCTGGGTCATGCTTACCTCCCCCATCAGTGGGGCCTTATCAACAGGCTCAACACCACGATCTGCGGTGAAATCCACCGCCAAGCTCCCCACCCCTGGGAGTATATCATCTACTGAAGGCATCCTCTCAATATCGCTCCGATCAACGGCCGGGAGCACGGGGGACAACCCCTCAATCATCGGAGAGTCTGCTGGCAGCACCACCGGAAGACCATCGCGAGGAGGAAGGCCAGTCATTAATTTGGGTCACCCGAAAAGTTAGACGAAGAACGGAGAAGATAACTAAGAACGGGCAACAATTATGCCACCGAAAAAGCAAGATTATTTGGGAATTTGCTAGAGAGAGAAACAATCAGTAGATAAAAGAACGAAGAATGTGTGACATACCAGGCTCTCTTATAAGAAAAATCGAATCAAAACCTCGGGAAACTGACAGGTGCCATTTAATGCGAATCCCAACCTTCAGAAACGGTTCGATTCTCATCAAAACCATCGCTTCCACGATCGAAATCAGAGAGTGTGCGCCGGAATTTAAGCCGTCACTTCAAACACCCATGGTACGGCAACGCCTCAACCGGACCCTACGTCCTGAAGTCTGCGTGAAGCAAGAGCATATCCGGACCCGCGCCCGAAAAAGAGGCGCCCTGAGAGGTCGTCGTATCCTCAATCGAAAAGAGACGTCGTCTGCACTATCATATCCGCTCATCCCGACCCGTCTCTACGTGACCACGATAAGCGGAGGGACTATCTGTATGAGCTACAATTCAACCTTATAATACTCGGAATAAATTAATCATTCCCCTCGGCCCAGATACGTATAACGGGCGTCGAGGCCGTCCCCAGTTGGGCACAGACGCCATAAGCAGCGAGGCCGTCCTCAACCACAGGTTATTGTCCATAGCCGCCTATAGTTTTTTTGTCAGAGACGACGCCTTGCGGGTACGCCCACAATAGTTTCATGACACGGATTCAATCTCCAAAGAAAGTCAACTATCATAATGAAAGACCTATAAATACCGAAGCAATCATGAGAAAAAAAGTTTCACTCTCTCCCCATAAGGGCTCTAAGAAATACAGAGTACAACGCAGAGTGAGAGTCAATATCAAGAATACAGGATAACAGTAGATCTATGAAAACATGATTGTAAGGATCTGAACCTCTTCATGGAGAGGCAGATTAACCCGTTATCGTGAATAAAGATCACTAAATATCCTCTGTTATCTCTACATATGTCCCCATTATCTTTTCCTTTACTGAATTTCAGATATGCTACGACTTGCTATGATTGACCCTTTATTTGTATTAATTGTTTTGAGTTCATAAATGTTCATAAACATTTTGGGTCAAACAATATGACCATGTCTCATTGACTAATACTTGGGCATGCCATATTTTTATGCGTTTTGGAGTACTCGATTTGTCATTTAATTTTCAGCACATCAGAAATGAAAATAAGAAACCATGACTGCAGTATCTCATAAGTAATGTTTCATTTATCGGCCAAGATAAATCATATATATTATTGGACATGCATGGGTTTCCATCTCAATAAAAGAATCTGTTAATATATACAGTCACTTTTTGCATGTACTTATAGAGTAATTTGTATATTATTGGGCTTCATAGAAATTCTCGTTTTCCCTATTTTCCATTTTCTTATGTTCTTTCTTCTTCTTTTTTTTTCTCCAAATGTCGAACATATAATTTTTTTAATTTTCATACATGATATATTTATATATGAAGGTAACAGAGATAAGGATATTAAGATAGATGTGCAGGCGTACTAGGTTAGATAGGATCAAAAATGAGGTTATTCGCGATAATATGGGTGTGGAGCCTATTGAGGACAAGATGTGGGAAACGCTGTTTGGTGGTTTGGTCATGTGAGGAGGAGGAGCACAGACGCTCCGGTGAGGAGGTGTGATAAGTTGATATTTGAAGGCCTATGGAGAGGTAGAGGTAGGCCAAAGAAGAGGTGGAGAGAGGTGATTAGGTAAGTTATGGCATAACTTCAGCTGACATTATCTTTGATAGGAAGGTATGGAGGTCGAGGATTAGGGTAGTAGAGTAGGTAATCTAAAATGTTCATAACAGTAGTAGCGGCTTAGATGGTTTGGTCATATGAGGGGGAGGAGCACAGACACCACAGTGAGGAGGTGTGAGAAGTTGACATTGGAGGGCTTACAAAGAGGTAGAGATAGGCCAAAGAAGATGTGGTGGTGATTAGGCAAGATATGGCACAACTTCAGCTGACCGAGGACATGACCCTTGATAGGAAGGTATGGAGGTCGAGGATTAGGGTAGTAGAGTAGGTAGTTTAGAGTGTTCATAATAGTAGTATTGACACGCAATCTCGATTTCTATTGGTAGTAGGTTTTCTTTCATTGTTGATCACCTTACTTTCTTGTTGTTTTTATTCTGCTGTTATATGAATTTTTGGTACTATCCCTCGTGAGCACGTGAGTTTTGCTCTATGTCAAAATACTCCTACAGATTAAAGAAATAGATTTTTTTTTCAATTGTTTGCAATTTTATAGGATTTTTTGTAAGAATTTTTGTTAATTGTTTGCATCTCTTTGCATGCTTACTATCATTAAAATCATAAAAAAAATATCAAAAATACCATGCATTGCATTTAGATTTTTGTTCCATATTTTTAGGATTAATTAATTACTTTATTAAAGTGAAAAATCACAAAAATGGCTTATTTTTATATTTTAAGCTTTTAACTTTAGATTAGTGATTTTTTTCTATTTAATTTAGGGTGAACTAATTGTTAAAAATATTATAGTTAGGTAATTAGATTAATTTTATATTTTAGATTTATGTAGGATTTTAATTTAGAATTTTTAGTTAAAGAAAAAGAAAGAAAGAAAAAAGAAACAAAAAGAAAAATGGAAGTGAAGAAAAAGAGGGCTTAAATTAGCTTTAAAATTGGGCTGATTTACACCTCGAATATGGCCCACTCGGTCGAGATCCTCCCATTAAATCAAACGACCTCATTTTTGCTTTGTTTCATCACAGCCGTTGATCTCGTGTGATCCAACGGCTGTGAACTCAGTGTTGTTTATGTATAAGACTGTTTGAAACCCTTCATCCCCCACCCCCCTCTTTGAACCCCATCCATTTCAGTCTCTCACCCAAACCCTAGCCAAACCCTAGCCGCCCTAAAACTCTCTGCCGCCTCCACCATCAATACCCACCAAAAAATCGTCTCACAGCAGTTCCAGTGCTCCAAACTTTCCAAATTGATACCATGCAACCCCCGTCCCCTCTTCTTCATAAATCCATCATCCAAAAACACCCTTAAATTCTCCGAATTTCAGATCTGAAGTTCGACCCCAAACCCTAGTTCACCCAAGTCCACCCAAAATCTCATCACACCATTTCCTTGCTACCCTTCATATCATACTAACTTTCCCGAACAACCCTACAAAGCTCCATAGTTTCAAATCTAAGATTAAGTTATGTCCGATTCGAAGAAAAGCATCAAGTTGTTGCTTCAATCTTTGTTCGAATCCCAAAGCTTCTTTGTTGTTTCCTTTGAAGATTAGGCTTCCCGGAGTCGTTTCTTTCAAGGAGATCCGGTCAAATTCATGCAAGACCGGATCCCTCGAAGAAAAAGACCTCTGTTGGTCAGTCAAGGCGGAGACTGACCTCAAAGCCTATTTCGTTTGTTTTTCCAGTCCAAATCGTAAGGTCTCATCATTTTACCTCTCTATTTATTTTTTTTCTTTTCTTTAAATGCCGAGTTAGTGTTCTTTATGGTTGATTTTCAGTTTTTAAATCTGTTTTTTATGGGACGTGGTTAGTTAGTAACTTTGTTTTAAGGTGCATTAGTTTGTTCATTTTGTTTCGGAATTACTCTAGTTGTTTGTTTTAAGTTTCATTTGGGTTTATTGATTTGGCTTAGTTCATGATTAATTTAGCTCATAAGATAGTTAGTAGTTTCAATTATCCTTTTGCTATTTTTTGAATCATAATTTAGTATGAATGCATCGATTAGCTTTTAGTTTGGTTTAATTTCATGTTAATCTAGAGTTTATTATGAATTGGTTTCTTTTTAAAGGTTTAGATTTATTTGCAAGTTTTCAAATACTCAAAATTTTGGTTATGATTTTTTTTTTTTTTTTTGCTTTTTATCCGTTTGTTTGTTTGTTTGTTTGTTTGTTTTCTGTTTGCCATAGTTTGTAAGTCCTCGAGAAGTTGTAGGGGTTAACTGTAGATATGGAAACTTAGGAGGTTAATTTAAAAAATAAAAGAGGATTTTCAAATAAGGTTAATACTAGAAGCTTCTAGAGTTTGGGGCAGCTGGTTTATTTGGCCAACACAAAATGCTGAAACCAATCAAAAGCTGCAAGCTGTCTCATTTCTGTTTTAAAAAAAAAAGATGCTATGTGAGGGAATAATTTCCATTCTATTTGTGCAGCACATGGCACTCTTAAGGGCTATATATAGACTCACACAAAAATGAGAGATTCTGAACCCTAAAAAAAAGAACAAATAGTTTCTACATTCTTTCATGAAAACTTGGCTCAAATTATTTTTATTTTTCCTTTATTAAGAATGTAGGAAGCTCTCCTAGAATTTCTGATTTTTTGGGGTTTAAAAATGGTTTAAGGAAACTGAGTATTGTTGCCGATTTGCTGCCATCTTCACTGCTTTGCTTTGCTAAGATCCTTACTTATGTGTTTTTTCTTTTGATAATCAGGTACCTCCTAAACCTTATTTGATGATGAGAATTATAAGCATGATGTTAATGTATTCCGGATGTCTGAATGAAGCCACGTGCATGTTATATAAATGTGTGTTTGTAATGTGAATATCGTGTTCAGATTTCATGTTTCAGTTCTTTTCTATGTATTTTCTTTCATCTCCTTCCACTATTTTTTTTACAATTCTATGCTTGGCTTTATTTTAGGATTCTGGATTTACTATGACAATTATGAACTGGCTAGGGATCTTCATGCTTGTGTAGTAACTTTAGTTTTTTTATGGTGTTAAAAAGCCATGGTGATGAGTGTTATTGACAGTCTTTGTGTCAAGGTTCATCTTTTTATTTTAAATAAATTCAAATGGTTCAAAATGCTGAGTCAAGGTTTTGTTATCAGCTTAAAATTATATCTATCATGGAAAGGGTTGTGTCGCTAGTGTTATATGACTAGTTAGTAATTTCAGTTAATGTTGCATTAATACTGCTAATTAGTTAAGATATGTCATATGTAGTCAGCAGCTTTGATTACCAAGATTTGTGTAATAGTTGTTGATTGTATCCATAAGGCGAGAAGGATTTAGTAACAAATTGGGTCAAAAGGGGCCTAGATGGATGGCCCAGTAAGAATCATCTTTGGTGTGGTCTTGGACCTTTGTCTCGCATGTTGGGCTCAATTTCAAGGCCCAAACCGTGTCAGCATTTGTGTTTCCTTTAATTTTAAAATGATTATGACCAAACATCCTATTGGGCCTCCTGCATGCTTAATTCACCATAGAATGATCAAAACCTTCTATTCATCGTAACAAATGTGGGTCTCTATATTGAAGGCACAATAATGCAGAGTTGGGCCTGGCATTTGTTGGCCCATTTGAGGCTAAGTGACTGTCTGCCCTTGCTTCATTTCTGGGCTCGATTTTGATCCTAGTTTTCTTTAAAATAATTATGGGCCTAAGGTGAGCCTTGATTTTGTTTAGATTAAATATGAACCCCTTAGACCGTTTTAATTAAGTATGAATTGTTTAAAATAGATTGAGGTGCTCCATCCAATCATATAGTCTATGGCCCTCACATTAGTTTTGTAACTAATGTAGAGAAATGCCTCGAATTCTCGTAGTTTGCTTGAGGCGCGTTAATTAAATAAAGTTTCATAGCTACGGGTACAGTTTTTGCGACGTAGACGTGATATATAATTCTCAAATCCGGGTGTGCATGTCATGTGACCCGACTTCAATTTCTAACAATGTTAAATAGACTAAACATGTCGTGAACCAGTTAACCCCTACACTTGAGGAGATAGCTGTGAGCACGTGATTTTTGCCCTATATGAGAATTACTCCCAAAAATTCAAAATAAAAGAGTTTTGTGTTGTTTGCAATTGTTGTGAATTTAGTGTCATTTTTAAAAATAATGACAATATATATATATATATATATATATATATATATATATATATATATCGCATTTGCATTTAGGATTTAATTCTACAATTAGGAGTAATTAATTTTATCTTACAAAAATGAAAATCACAAAAAAATAGGCATCTTTTGCATTTTAGCCTTTAATGTCCAAATTGTGTGATTGTATTTTAATTACCATTTAAAATTAGGTGACAATTATTATTATGAGATTAGTATTTCAAGATAATTTTAGTTTTTATAAATTAATCTTAGTATTTTGGGCTTTATTAATTAGGAAGTTGAATAATGGAGAAGAACAAAATGAAAAAAAATTTGGATTGGGCCATCTTGCAAATTAAGTTACAAGCCCAATCCTAAGAACCCTTACCCAACCCAAAACCCCTTGGCCCAAGAAGAAAATTTCAGATTTTTTTAGCAAAAAATAATCATAATTACATGTCATAAAGTAGTGGGGGGCAAGGAAATCAAGGAAGAAAACAAGGAGAGGAAAACATGGATTAGTGGGTTTTCTTTAAATTAAAAAAATATTTTCTTTTTAATAAAAAATCTGAAAATTTTCGTAATTCTTGCATATAAATAGAAGAGAGGAATTATGAAAAAAAAGGGGGAAAAAAGAGAGGAAAAATAGGAAGAGAAGAAAAAATAAAAAAATTTCCTGCTGTAGTATACACTCGATATACACTCTGGACATAGAAGTATACATGGCAAAAAATTCAATTTTTGAGAGTTTCTTTTGAGAATTGAAAAGAGTTCAAAGCTAGAAAGACAAAACAAAGAGAAAATCTGGAATATATTTTTCTTTTCTATTTTTTATTGGTTTTTGTTTTTCTCCGTATTGTTGGGATTTTCGGGATTGAGGTGTTGAAGCTACTGCTGGTTGTTACTGTTGTTGTTGCTGTATTTTCACCGCCCTGTTGATTTTCCATCTTCCATTCCTTTCAAAACCAGGTACCTCTCTTTCATACAAAGCTGTAAAGATGAATTGTGGAAATAGAAATGAAGACCAGATTTGATTATATGCTGTTGTGTAGATTTTAGTTTAATTTTGTAATTTGTTTGTTGTAGTAGTTTGTAGTAAGAAGAAAAACACAACAAAAACAATGTAATAGTAGTAATGGTAGTAGCAGGATAGTATAGTAATAGTTATAAATCACCTAGCTAAATAGGTAAAAACTATAAAACAAGGCTAAATAACTCTAATATGAATCGACAATAGCAAATCCAGCCAACTCACATAGGTAATAAGATTTAAAAGTTGATATCTGGATTCGAGTAAGTTTAAAAGGTAAACAACTTAATTGGAGCAATAACTAAGGTGAAAGTGGCTTTGGTGGCATTAGATAAGCTTGGCTCGTAGTAGAATCGGTAGTTTTAAATTGGTGATTAGTCTATTCGTAGACAGAGGCTCAGATGTGTTTAAGTTTAACAAAGGGAAACAAGTAGATACTGAAACAATTTAAGTAAGACAGATCCGTAATGATATAAGGTTTAGCCATAATGAAACCAGTGATATAATTAAGCATCAATGAATAACTTATTTAACTTCTTTTAGATATTGTAATTAGTTAGCCAAATCATTCTTATTTGATCAATGCCAATAGATAGTTAAGCTTGTGCTCTTAGATTTTTCTATTTCTGACCAGCAAATAATTAGACAGTAGTATAAAACTTTAGTTGTAAATAGGATTGGAAATAGTCAGTATTTTGTGTATCAACTTTTCATTATCTGATTAATAAAAATAATTTGATTTCATTTCTTAATCTTGTTTGATTGCACTATTTCTGGTTCTTTGTACTTACTTTTCATAGCTATTTATTACCAATAGGTTTGGGTTTAATATGCAAATTAGTTCGAATCGTAGTATGAAGTCAATGAGGCCGGTGAATGTAAGACTAAAAATAGCCTGGGCCTTGGATATTTGGATGGCTAGAACGCGGGTTTGATGAAGAGAAGACCATGCCCAATTAAATAACAAATCCAATGGGCCTGAAATATTTATTAAAAATCGTTTAAGGTAAAAACAATGTATAGCAAACATAGTTGAACAAATAGGATTGGACTTTAATAAATAATTGGGATGAGCCTCGCCCGACTTCAAACACCGGGCCCCCATTTAGTAATAAGATAATATTGTAGAACCGGAGAGGCTAATAGCGAATTTCATAGCCTCTCCCAAAAGTTAAAAGCCGATAGACGTTATTTAGGGCACGATGTTAATGTACTTTCCATTGAATGAGTGTACACTTGGTGCGACTCAAATCCAAATCTCGGCAAAGCCGAAAGACACCAAAAGTCATAGGCGTACTGGTTGCGATATGACTCAAGGCGTGTTTTCGCGATGTCGCAAATTCCTTAAAAATAATACCTAATGTAAAAAGCATTACATGTTGTTTAAAAATCTGTAATTGAGTCAAACAAGAGTCGAGAACGACAATTGAGCGACCGTGCTAAAACCACGGAACCCGGAATGCCTAACACCTTCTCCCGGGTTAACAGAGTTCCTTATCCGGATCTTTGCTTCGCAGACATTTTTAAGAGTCAAAATTCCTCGGATTTGGGATTAACCGGTGACTTGGGACACCATTATCATTCCCAAGTGGCGACTCTGATCTCAATAAAATCCCGAACCGATTGTCCTTTAATTGGAAAAACTCCTTCCCTTACGTTATTTTTATCCGTTTCGGATATTTGAGCGTCGGGATATACCCTACAAGCGTATTTGTATGCTTAAGTGGGGTAGCAAAAGGGAGGTGTGACAATAGCAGGCTATGTTGGCCTTAACGAGAATCTCATAAGCCGATACCTAGTGGCACCAAGGGTTGTAACCCCTCACAAACTTTTGGATCTTCTGAGTATTAGCCAGGAAGTCAAAGACGGAAAATTGGATGAAGTCAAAGACCCCCATGATTTTGAGGCACCAGATACCGATCTAACTCATTCAGGGAACAAAGGCAAATGAAAAGCACGTCGGGGACTCGCCTTCGTAGTGGCATTCTTAGGCACCTTAATCTACCGGATGAAGGATGGACGTATAGAGTTGGGGCTCGTAGGAACGACCGACTTCATGATTAAAAAGGCTAATGGCAACATTGTACCAATAATCCTAGTAGAAATTTATCGAGTTCTAACTATTTGTCGAGCATGGGGTAAAAAGTTTAGGGTCGCAACATGCTTTTATAACTTTGGATGGTAGAGCACATTTGCCATCGTCCAAGGTACATGAGCTATGGTGTGACTGGTCTTAAATACATTGAAGAACATGAAACGGGGTGGATGGTCATGAGTTTCCATAAGGTACGGAGGCGTTGTTAGCACATTTGAGTTCCTTGACAGCACGCAAAATTGAGCGGACATTCAGTTGGCTCCCGGTCAATGAAGTCATCTATATGTCGGCTGGAGTATGCTTTCTTTTATTGATTGGTCTTCGGAGTATTCAGCCATATGCTCCACACAGGGTCCTGCGCCAACTGGATAGGTACCAAACTATCCCTCATGATGAAGATCTTAGTCGGCAAGTCATTGAACTAAGTCTAAAAGTTGTATTCCCGGAAGAAAAAAATTGCCAAATTTGTCATCATTGTAGGTTCTTAGAGCCTCAAGCGCCGGTCTGAGATTTGTCCAAGGGTAAGTTAGAGCCTAGTTACACAGTCTGGTATGGTAAAAGGTTTCAATTCCATCAAGAGTCTGAACGGCTCGCCAAAAGGCCCATGTTCAACAATTCACTGATAGGGCACAAGAAAAATGGAATTGGTCAGCAAATGAGAAAGGCTACAGGGCCATGATAAGCAAATTGGAAGGGCAAATCAGAGACCTTAAATTTGACAGTGATGTGCAAGTTGCTGCAAATGAGGGAGAAAAGAAAAAATTAGCCCAAGAAAGTGAAGTCCTCCGAGCCACAATCAAAAAGATGAAAATAGCAGCTGAAAACCAAGTAAGAAGCTGAGCAGATGAAATACTCATAAACGGTCTTAGGAAGAAAATATGTGAGCACGGGAATTATTTGGAAAAAAATGAAAGTAGTCTGGCAAGAACCCGACATAATTAGCGAAGAACGCAAGGGATGGGCAGAGTTCGTTCGACAATTAAAAGGAAAATATGATAGAGAAGTCGCAAATCTAATGAAGAAGGTGAATACCCTTGATAATGAAATTGCTAAACAAGAAAAAAACTTCAAGGCAGAGAGGGAACATTGTTATGCATTAATGGCCCAAATGGAGGAGGACATGCAACAATTGCAGTAGCAAAACCATAATGACGCACAAGTTTTGGAAGCTAGATCTCAACAAATTGGGCGCCTGTTCTAAGATAAAGGTATCATTAGAGAGAGGATCAGGGGAATTGGTGACTACATCATCATGAAATGCCATGAGTGTGAGAATATGACTAGATCCATTTTCTTCGCCGCAATGATGACTTTTGTTCTCCAGATAATGGTTGACCTGGATCGCCTCCAAGGAGATCTTGCACGTAGGCCCATGGTGATACCGGCTGACGTCCCCCGGGCCCCGGGAGTAGTTTTGAAAGCACTTATGTACTCCTGATTTTATTTTTCGAGTCTGTATTTTCGGTTCCGTTGGAATCTGTCGGTTCACTTTCTAGCATGTAGTTTCAGTTTCTTTTGGAGCTAGTTAGTCCACTTTTGAGTCTCTATTGCAATTTCTTTTGGAGTATGTTAGTTTTTATGTTTAAATCTGTAAGACAAAGTCATTATAGTAAAGGAAAAATAAGAATACTTTTATTTGATGAAAATATGAAAACCCAAAAAATATTTCTTTCTTTTTTTACCTTTATACTCTGAACTTCGTAATAATCTCATTCTTACTACATCGTGATACGTGGGAAATCCCCATAAGATTCAATCATAACCATAAAATGTAAAAAATCAAATGAGAGAAGGAACTGGGTGAAAAGAAAAGAGTGGCAAAACAAGAAACAAGAGAAAAATGCAAAATAAGAGGGGAGCAATGAGAACCAAGTGAGAGAACTAATGGTGACTAAAGGGCAGGATGAAAAGGAAAAGAGATCCCAAATGTGAAAGTTCCGTAAGGCCCAGATGAAGCATTCAACCATTCAAATATACAATAGAAACATTTCCTTGTTTAGGTGCATTGTATTCCCAACGTGCGGTTACCTATCTGTTAAGTTCTTAATCGCTGGCAAGTTTACTTGTTGTCATCAAGTCTAGAAATGTGGTTAGTTTGATCTGCATTTTGGCATGTCACCCATATAATACCGTATCAAAGCACAAGGCAAACATGGTTGGCAAAGAATTGGATTCGAGTGTTATTGACCCGCCAAGGGAGGTAGATGAGTCTGAGCCCGGTTTGAGAGAAGAGTTACATAAGCTGAAACACCAGATGGCTGAGATGTAACAGGCATGGATGAAAAGACATCCTCCATCATCATACATTGCCAACCCTGCTTTCATCCCGCCACAAACTCAATCTCAAGAACCCCCCGTTATTGATCTATCCCAACAATATGCCCAAAGCGTCAACCCATATCAACACTATCCGGGCTCTTCTTCCCAGACCGTCCAAGCTCCATTAGCCAAATTAACCGCATAACCTCTTCCACTGGCTACCCCTATCTTCGTAGCACCTCCACCAGCTACCCTTCACTGATCTTCCAGTGAGCTGACACTCCAAGCCCAAGGTAACCAGTACTACGCCCCAGAGCCCACCTTCAAAGTCTCGGACCACTACTCCTACACCCCTCGTTTAGACCTTCCTATCGAGACTGAGAAATCACCCAAAAGACAAGAATAGGAGGATATGTTCAGGAAGGTAAGAAGCCTGGAACAGTCGCTCAGAAATATGCAGGGGTTGGGAGGCCAAGTAAATATCCTACAAAGATTTGTGTTTGTTTCCTAAAATATAGTTACTTATTGGGTTCAAAATGCCCAAATTTGACTTGTATGATAGGCACGGAGATCTCATGGCCCACTTAAGGGGATTTTGCAGCAAAATGAGAGGTGTCGATGGGAAAGATGAGCTTTTAATGTCATACTTTTGCCAAAGTCTGAGTGGCATGGCATTGGAGTGGTACACTCCTCAGGATCACAACAGATAGTATACTTGGAATGATTTGGCCCAAACATTCGCTCTGCACTTCCAATACAACATAGAAATTGTTCAAGATCGTTTGTCTTTGACTAAGAAAGAGAAGAAGCCTAGTGAAAGTTTCAGGGAATACGACTTCTGTTGGAGGGAACAAGAAGCACTAGTAAACCCTCCGATGGAGGAAAATGAAATGGTAGAGTACATTATTCAGGCTTTGGAGCCTACTTACTTTGGTCATCTAATCTCAGCCGTAGGTAAGTCTTTCAATGAGGTAGTAAAGATGGGAGGTATGGTAGAAGAAAGGATCAAGTCTAGAAAGATCATGAGCTATTCAGCCTTTAAAGCAACAACACAAGCAATTCAGAACAGTACTGGAGGAGCAATAGGAAAGAAGAAGAAAGAAGATGTTGCAATGGTCGTCTCGGGATCATGGCATGGTCCGAGGGGTACACCACACCATTACACCCAGCCTCAACCACATCCTCAAACCTATACCCAAACCTCATATAATCCACCCCAACACTACTTACACCTCAATACCATGTCCATCATGCACAGTCATATGCTCAACCCCCTTATCACCCGTAATGGCGTGCCCCAGCTCCACGAAATCTTTACCCACCTTCAAAAACATACTGAAACCCTATTGGTCCAAACTTTGAGGCTAAGGCAAAATTTAGAAACGAAGGACTGCAGCAGAAGAAAACTATCACCCCGCTTGGGGAGTCTTATACCAACTTATGTTAGTGATTAAGGCAGTTGGATGCGCTGAGGCCAATTGAGTCAAAATTGCCAACCCTCCCCCCCTCCAAAGAATCTGGATTACTTCCTCAACTGTGCATATTGTTCTGGTGCTCCATGGAACGATACAGAAAAGTGTTGGCATTTGAAGAATACCATCCAGAAGCTCATTGATACAAACCAAATTATGGTCCAAACTCTGGAAGCACCCAACATTAATCAGAACCCATTGCTAGCCCATGCTAAAACGCACATGATTAAGATAGTGCACAAGGATGGGAAGCCCAAGAAGCCTTCACAATCTATCATGATGATCCGGTCTAGTGAAAGTAAGTCAATCAAGGACCCAGTTGTTACAAAAGCAACCTATTTGATAGTTGAATGATCAACAAACAAGTTGAGCATGCCAAATGATAAGCCATCTATGGTGGTTGAAAAGAGGTCCCCAAGTGATGTTGTATCGAAGCAAGAAAAGCCAAAGGTGATCGTGCGGGGGGTGGCAAGTAAGCCTGTCTTAATTATGAAGGTTATTAGCAGGCCAGAAGACCTTATAGTGGTAGTTGAGCCAGGTGACCGCTAGCGTTCGCGGCACCGTACTACATCTTTGTATTCCAATTTTATTTTTTTTGTATTTATTTATACATTGTTGGCTAGTAGTAGGGCCTTTACTTGTTAGATGCTCGTGACTTGTGACACACCGTTCGGGTTGTATTGAGATGAAATTAATGGTTAAATATTAATAAATAATATTTTTATTCCTTTATGTTAACAGCTGATAAAAGAGGATTTGGGGTTGTTGGCTGGCCTTGTCTTTACGAGAGGCGCCATCACGACCGGGTATGGAATTGGGGCCGTGACATCCATATTCTTCAAAATAAATACTATAGTAAATATAATTATCAAAGCATAGTTTACTATACTAACTAATACAAGCAACAGAAATTTAAATTTCTATAGATGCATCAGCGATCACATGACTTGTGGAGTGCAAACTAATCATCTACATCCAAATGCATGAAGTCAACATTATCTTTAGAAATAAAGTTTGCTTCAGCATTTTTCTCTGTCTTCTTTAGGGAGGCTTGAGAAACTCAACCAGGCCCTTTGGCGTACAACAGGTACATGGCCAGCGCCTTTTTCCTCCACATTTATATCATGCATTTCTACATTCTTAGCTTGCACTGCTTCATGCTTTTGTTTCTTCTCTTTTCACTACTGGTAGTTATGAGGGTTCTTTTGTGCATTATTATTACCATGATTAAAGTTTCTTCTCCGACCACGGCCATGACCATGACTGGGGCCACGACCTCTTCCACGTTTAGCTTGGTGGAAGTTCGTCTCATTCACTTCACGGAATGGATAAGAACTAGTAGGTCGGCTTTTATGGTTTTTCATTAATAGCTCATTATGTTGCTCGGCTACAAGAAGATGTAAGATAAACTCAGAATACTTTTTGAATCCCATCTCTCGATATTGTTGCTGCAGGAGCATAATCGATGCATGAAAAGTGGTGAAACATTTTTGCCAACATATCATGGTCAGTAATATTATCACCACATAATTTCAATTGAGAAATGATTTTGAATATAGCAGAATTATACTCCCTGATAGATTTAAAATCTTATAGCCTTAAATGAGTCCAGTCATAATGTGCTTGTGGAAGAACGACTATCTTCAGATGGTCATATCTATCTTTGAAATTATTCTAGAGTATGACTCGATCTTTAATAGTAAGATATTTTATTTTCAGGCCCTCATCAAGGTGATGGCTAGGAATATCATCGCTTTGGTATGGTCTTTGTTTGATGCTTGATTCTTGTCCTTGATGGTGTCTGCCATACCCATTGCATCAAGATAAATTTCAGCATCAAGTACCTAAGACGTGTAGCTTTTGCCCGATATATCCAGGGCTACAAATTTAAGTTTAGAAAGATTTGATATTATTTAGAAAAATAAAGTAGGTACCTCCAATACTTTCAAAGTGTTTGCTCGAGATGGCAGAGCCTCATGCTGATAACATGTTATAAAATAACGACGCTAAAGTAAATAAACTAAAGACAAATATAGAGAGAAACTGATATGTTATTCAACTTTCAAACTGATGTCCATAGTGAACTAAAATCTTATCTATTTATAGAAGAAATCAAGTTGTTGTGTAAGTTGTTACTACAAATTACTATGTAAACCGTTACTTCAAGCTACTTGTGACTTGCTAGTACATACTAATTTTCTTTTATCTCGGGAAAAAAATGACCTTTCGAAAGCATGAGCAACCTTTACGCACAAGATTCGAAAAAAAATGTCAAATTTTATTCCACAATGATAAATACAAAAATTATAAAAAGGAAATGTATGCGTGACAGTGCGAATCTGAGAAAGCTGGTGAAGCAACAAACTAACTTTGAACATACCACCCAACCCACCACCTAGGACTTCCATTTCCCCCCCTTCCGATTCCAGAATTTTCTTCCCTCAGCTCTCCAAACCCTTAATTCACCTATAAATTCTTCATACATACGCTTATATGCCTTTATACAGCTGTTGAAAAAGATGGCGATAATCGGAGATGCACTCCGGCAAGCGTTCATGCCGAAACACGAATACGAGTGTCTTCGCGAGGAAGACAAGGCATGGAATCGTCTCCAGAGACCACTAGCGATCTGCACTTTAACCCTAATATCACTTGCTATTATCGTATGCACTGTTATCAGCTTGAAAATAGTGTTTCCTGTCGATCCTGCTCGCCGCCCGTTCTGCGGTGACTACCGTATTCAGCCGCTTTCCATTAATTTCACTAACATAGCTTCTACTGGCACCGGCGGCGGCGGTAGCGGTAGTGCTGGTGATTCGGATGGTTTTCCTGGCGCATTTTACCTAACGAATCAGGAGACTGTGGATTACTACTGGATGGTTGTGTTCATTCCTTCTACCTTCATTTTCGCTGTCTCCGCAGTATATCTAATTGCAGGTGAGGAGATGTGAGAATAAAGTTTATGTTTGAAAGTGTGTTTCGCGAATACTTGGATTGTTGAGTTTTATTTTAAGAGTGAATGGGAAATGAGAGTGTATTGCACCAAGTGAATGGGAAATGAGAGTGTATTGCACTAAGTGAATGGGAAATGAGAGTGTATTGCACCAAGTGAATGGGAAATGAGAGTGTATTGCACCAAGTGAATGGGAAATGAGAGTGTATTACACCAACAAGCAACAAGTGCCTATTCCACCATGTAAGTGCCTCCTCTATGATAGCCTAGTGCTTGTTACATCATGGAAGGGGCGGATTTATCTCAAAACACTGCTATAAATAGAGCAGAAGTTGGAGAGAACGAGATAGATCAGAAAAACACTTGAGATACTCTCTGTATACACTCGATATACACTCTGTATACACTTGATATATACACTGTATACACTCGATATATACACTGTACACACTGGAAAAACGAATTTCAATCTCTTTGGTAAGAATTCAACATTGGCTATACATTGCATTCCTTCCTCTCAGAATTTCCATTCGATTTCCGAGTTGTCCTTCTTTATTCTGCACTGTTTTAACCACAAACAAAGCATCTGTAAGTGTGATTTGCTGCCGAACTTTGTGTTCGCTGAAACACTGGGGTTTGAAGTACCGCTACATCAGTGTGTAATTCATTCTATCATGGGAGGAAATAATTCATAACCTTGGGTACTAGGAGGGGATTAAATTCCTTAAGGAAACACTGTAAATTCAGTGGGCTCGAATTAATTATTGCTTTATTTATATTTACGTTTTATACGCTAACATTTTTATTGTCCGGAATTGTTATTTAAAAAATATAGGATAACAACCAAGAAACCAACAAGCTTAAGGAATTTAATAATTTTTATTTCTATATTTGTGTTATCCTTATTATTCTGGAAATTAAAACCTTTGTGGTTTTGTGTACTCCCGTTTTGGAGAGTAAAGCCTTCGTGGCGGTTTGTTGGAGATTAAAATCTACGTTATATTTTTAACTCCGGTTTTAAACGTTTATTAAACGTTTGTTTGTGTCATTTTTTTCTCCAGAAAATGACTAACGAGAATGAGAACCATGCTGTTCCAATGGTGGCTGCTAATGCCTCAACAAGCCGAACGACTCCGGCAGCATTGGCACCGGCGGAGAAACCCGAAAAGTTTTCCGGGATTGATTTCAAGCGTTGGCAACAAAAGATGTTCTTCTATTTGACTACTCTAAGTCTCCAGAAGTTCATCAAGGAAGATGTTCCTGTGTTGTCCGACGAAACTCCAGAAACTGAACGCTTTCTCGTCGTTGAGGCGTGGAAGCATTCAGATTTTTTATGCAAGAATTATATTCTAAGCGGGTTGGAAGATTCTTTGTATAACGTCTACGGTGGCGTAGAAACGTCAAAGGAACTGTGGACTGCGCTTGAAAAGAAATACAAAAGTGAAGATGCTGGGTTGAAAAAGTTTGTTGCTGCAAAGTTTTTGGACTACAAAATGGTAGATAGCAAGTCTGTTATTACCCAAGTCCAGGAATTGCAAGTGATTATTCACGATCTCCTTGCTGAAGGTAAAAATCAAATTAATATTGATGTTGAAAGTAGTAACCTTAGTATTTTTACTAATGAAAATTTCATTGAAGGTCTTGTTATCAATGAAGCATTCCAAGTAGCAACAATGATTGAGAAGTTGCCTCCTTTGTGGAAGGACTTCAAAAACTACTTGAAACACAAATGCAAGGAGATGTCCCTTGAAGATCTCATTGTTCGGTTGAGAATCGAAGAGGACAATAAAGTTGCTGAAAAGAGAGGTCGTGGAAACTCAACAATAATGGGAGCAAATATTGTTGAAGAGAACAAAAAGAGGAAGAAGGCTTCTGGACCAAAATACAACCCAAGCAAGAAGTGGTTCAGTGAAAACTGCTACAATTGTGGAAAACCCGGACACAAATCTACGGAGTGTCGTGCTCCGAAGAAAGGCAAGAAGAAGGGTCAAGCAAACATGGTTGAAAAACATGATGATGTTGATGACTTATGTGCCATGCTTTCCGAATGCAACTTGGTAGGCAATCCTAGAGAGTGGTGGATTGATTCTGGAGCCACTCGCCATGTTTGTGTAGTTAGAGAAGCGTTTGCTACTTATGCTCCTGTTGGACCCGACGAGACGATTTCTATGGGAAATGCATCTAAGGCCAATATTGAAGGATGTGGGAAGATATTTCTCAAAATGACTTCCGGCAAAGTGGTGACTTTGAACAACGTCCTTCATGTTCCCGAGATTAGGAAGAATTTAGTCTCTACTGGACTTCTTGTTAAGAATGGTTTTAAATGTGTTTTTGTTTCCGATAAGGTTGTAATAAGTAAGAACGAAATGTTTGTAGGAAAAGGTTACCTCACTGAGGGCCTTTTCAAGCTGAATGTAATGGTCGTTGAGAATAATAATAAAATTTCAGCTTCGTCTTACTTACTTGAGTCAAATGAATTATGGCATATACGTTTGGGTCATGTCAATAATAAAACCTTACGGAAAATGATTAATTTGGAAGTATTGCCTAAATTTGAATGTGACAAATCAAAATGTCAAGTATGTGTGGAATCTAAGTATGTTAAACATCCTTATAAGTCGGTTGAAAGGAATTCAAATCCTTTAGACTTAATTCACACAGATATTTGTGACATGAAGTCAATACCATCTCACGGTGGAAAGAAGTATTTCATAACTTTTATTGACGATAGTACTCGATATTGCTATGTTTACTTACTTAATAGTAAAGATGAAGCAATAGACGCATTCAAGCAATACAAAAATGAAGTTGAAACACAACTTAACAAGAAAATCAAAATGATAAGAAGTGATAGGGGTGGTGAATATGAATCTCCTTTTGAACAAATATGTTTAGAATATGGAATTATTCATCAAACAACGGCCCTTACACGCCCCAATCCAATGGGATTGCAGAAAGAAAGAATCGTTCATTAAAGGAGATGATGAACGCATTATTGATAAGTTATGGTTTGCCACAGAACTTATGGGGGGAAGCCGTACTTACGGCTAGCCGAATACTAAATCGAGTACCCCATAGCAAAACACAATCCATTCCATATGAAAAATGGAAAGGAAGGAAGCCTAACTTGAATTATTTTAAAGTGTGGGGGTGTTTGGCAAAAGTGCAAGTTCCTAAACCCAAAAGGGTAAAAATAGGACCGAAAACCGTTGATTGTGTTTTCATAGGATATGCGACTAATAGTAAAGCATATCGATTTCCGGTTCATAAATCAAAAAATTCCGACATTCCTAATAATACGGTTATAAAATCAGATAATGCTGAGTTCTTTGAAAATATATATCCGTACAAAAAGGAATGTGAGTCGATTAGTGAAGGATCTAAACGACCTCGGGAAAAAGCAAAAGAAAGTACACTTAACCAGGAAGATCCAAGGCGTAGTAAACGTCAAAGAACGTCTACTTCATTTGGACCAGATTTTGTGACTTTCTTATTGGAAAATGAGCCTCAAACATTTAAAGAAGCTATGTCTTCTTCGGAATCATTGTTATGGAAAGAGGCGGTCAATAGTGAAATAGAATCTATATTGAACAACCATACATGGGAATTGGTTGATCTTCCTCCCGGAAACAAACCGTTGGGTTCTAAATGGATCTTTAAGAGGAAAATTAAAGATGATGGCACTATTGACAAATATAAGGCAAGACTTGTGGTCAAAGGGTATAGACAACGAGAAGGTGTTGATTATTTTGATACATACTCTCCAGTTACAAGAATTACGTCCATACGAATGTTAGTAGCGTTAGCTGCAGTTTATAGTCTTGAAATTCATCAAATGGATGTTAAGACGGCTTTCTTAAATGGAGAGTTGGAGGAAGAAATCTACATGGAACAACCAGAAGGGTTTGTGGTTCCAGGTAAAGAAAAGAAGGTCTGTAGACTTGTTAAGTCCCTTTACGGATTAAAACAAGCACCCAAACAATGGCATGCTAAATTTGACCAAACAATGTTGTCAAATGGGTTTAAGATAAATGAATGTGATAAATGTGTGTACATTAAAAATGTTCCAAATCACATAGTCATTGTTTGCTTATATGTGGATGATATGCTCATAATGAGTAATGACATTGCCAATATAAATGCTACTAAGCGTATCCTAACTAGCAAGTTTGATATGAAAGACTTGGGAGTTGCTGATTTAATTCTAGGAATTAAGATCCATAAGACTTCTCAGGGTCTGGCGTTGTCACAATCTCATTATATCAAGACAGTACTTGAAAAATTCAAGCACTTGGGCTTTAAAGTTGCAAAGACTCCAATTGACGTGAATCTTGCATTAGCAAAGAACAAAGGCCAAAGCATATCACAATTGGATTATGCTCGTGTGTTGGGTTGCTTAATGCACATCATGAACTGTACACGACCAGATATAGCCTGT
>JASVEL010011895.1:0-57645 GCA_032618575.1 Nicotiana noctiflora | reverse complement strand
TTGGTGCTGGTCAAGCTAGATGAAATAATTACAGGCAGAGTCTCTGCATTCCCCAAATAAGCATAGCACAAATGGGTTGGTGTCACGACCCAAAATCCGGTCGTGATGGCGCCCAACAATCAAGCTAGGCCAGCCAAACCAACAATTTTTGATTTCATCTATTTCCAGTCCCAAATGGACAACCCAAGAAGAATATATGAGTTTAAGAACTCCAATAATAATAATAATGAACAAAATACTGACACTCCCAAAGATCCGGAGTCACAAGTCTAGAGCCTCTAACAAAACTCAACAGGAATAGAGAGTACTATATAGAAATACTCAAGTCTGAATACAAATACAAATAACAACTGGAAAGGAGAGGAGAAGCTAGGTTATGCGAACGTAGGCAGCTACCTCAGCAACTCGATATGACACTGCAAACGCTGGAAATGCCTGTCTACTGCTCATGAGTACCTGAGTCTGCACACAAAAGGTGCAGGGAGTAGGGGTGAGTACTAAGTACTCAGTGAGTAATAAATATATAACATCAGCTGAAAATAAGAAATCCACAGATTACCACATAATGAAGCTAAACTACAGTTCGATTCTCCTACGAACTAGCATCAACAATACAATACAGCTACCACAGAGTAATTCAACAAATAAAGATGCAATGGAATGCACATAACCGCTACGGCGTGTAGCCCGATCCAATTTAACGTCGACACCGCTCACTGGGGTGTGTACAGACTCCGGAGGGGCTCCTACAGCCCAAGCGCAATACTGCTGTGGCGTGCAGCCCGATCCTCATATCAACCACTGCGGCGTGCAGCCCGATCCCATGCTCAGTCCACAATAAGCAATTAAGTCACAAAACAGTTCATTTTTCTTAATTCCAGTTCATAATTTATGAAAAATACTTTAAATTTATTAAATTTGCAAAAGCCGGTGACTTAGCATTTCAAAAAGGTGATTTCAATTTCCAGGACTGAGATCAGTGATTTAAGCAATTATAGCTATCACATAAATATTGTCCTCTAAGGACGCTACAGATCGGCACAAGGCCCCAAACAAGGCTTACAACCCACAATTATATCAAATACAGTGTATTTCCAACACTAATAACATATTATTCCTTTCCGGGATGGACCAAGTCTCAATCCCTAGTCACAATCAATCCCGCACCTGCCACGGTGTGCGAGCCACGCCCTACTAGCGTCACAATGTGCTAAGCCGGGGTTTCGAACCCTCAGGCTACCATATACACAAACTACTCACCTCTAGCCGGCCGTAGACTCGTCCGCGATGCCTTTTCCTTTGAATTTAGCTCCCTCGTGCGTAGAATCTAGTCAAACCACAGTAATTATATCAACTACGGGTCAAAGAACCATAACCCATTTCAATTTACATGAAATTCGCATAAATACACTAAGTTGGTAAAACCCGACCCCGGGCCCACTGCTCGGAAAATTCCGAAATTAGTACCAACGCGACCCTCGTCTTGCCACGAGTCCGTGCATATAAAATTTATCGAAATCGGAGTTCAAATGGCCTTCCAAATCCAAAAATCCCGTTTTCAATACTTAGGCCACAATTCTTCAAAATTCTACCCAAATTCATGAAGATTAATGTTAATTCTACCATAAAATGATGTTTTTGAGTCAAGAATCTTACCTCCGACGAATACCCGATGATTTCTCAGTGATTTCCTCGGGTTTTCTTCTCTCTAGGGCTAAAAATTGTATTTTGGGGGTGTAAACCCGCGACCCCTCTGTTCTGTGATTTTATTCACTGCCAGAGCAATTTGCTCTACGCGTTCGCGTGAGCTCCCACGCGTTCGCGATGCTCATTTTCCAGTTACTCTTCGCGAACGCGACGCCTACCACGCGTTCGCGATGCTCAAACTCCCAGCCGCCCAAATTCCTTCTACGCGTTCGCGACTCCCAGTCACGCGAACGCGATAGTCCACTCCAGCTAACCTACGCGAACACGACCTCAGGAACGCGATCGCGAAGCATAAGGTTCCTGGTCTACGCGAACGTGACGCACCTGATCGCGAACGCGATGCTTGATCCGTCTGACCTTCGCGAACGCGGCCCATGCCACGCGAACGCAAAGGCTTAAATGCCTGGACATAACCTGCAGTTTTTCTGCAGATTTTTGCCAAGTCCAAATGCCCGGTTGATGGTCCGAAATCATCCCGAGGCCCCGGGACCCCAACGAAAACCACCAACGTACTCCAAAACATGATACGGACTTGTTCCAATCATAAAAACACCATACTAAACATCAAAATCACCATATACTCACGAATTCAAGCCTAAGTTTCTTCAAAACTTTCAAAACTAACATTCAATCCAAAACCCGATCAAATGATGTCCGAATGATCTGAAAATTTGCAGACATATCCAAAATCACATAACGAAGCCACAGAAATCTTCGGAATTCCATTCCGACCCCCACATCAAAATATCACCTACCATCCGGTTTTCGCCAAAATTCAACCTTCGCCAATTCAAGCCTACAACTACACCGGACCTCCGAATTCAATTCTGATTGCTCTCCTTAGTCATAAATGATCCCCCGGAACTAGTCGAATCACCGGAATCCGGTTCCGAGCACTCTAACTCAATAGTCAACTCTAGGTTGACTTCCCATATTCAAGCTTTCTTCAAACATGCTATTTGCTTCATTTCCAATCCAAATCACTCCTAACTCATCCAATATACTCTAATACTGTTATAAAAGCATAAGATATGTAATTGCAAGGTAACGGGGTGGTAATTCCCGTAACGACGGGCTGGGTCGTTACATTCTCCCCAACTTAAACAAATGCTCGTCCGCGAGCGGGTTAAGAAACATACCTGGAGCATCAAACAAGTGAGGATATCTGCTCCACATTTCCTGCTCGATATCCCAAGTTGCTTCCTCCACGGGACGGCCTCTCCACTGCACTTTCACTGAAGCTATATCCTTTGATCTCAGCTTACGAACCTGTCGACCCAAAATGGCTACTGTTTCCACATCATAAGTCAAGTCTTCATCTAGCTGTATCGTGCTGAAGTCCAACACATGAGACGGGTCTCCGACATACTTCTGGAGCATAGATACATGGAACACCGGGTGAACTCGTGACAAACTGGGTGGCAAAGTGAGCATATAGGCCACCTCCCCAACTTCCCTAAGCACCTCAAAAAGTCCAATAAACCTTGGGCTCAACTTCCCTTTCTTTCAAAACCTCATAACGCCCTTCATAGGCGAAACCTTTAGCAACACCTTCTCACCCACTGAATAGGACACATCTCGGACCTTGCGGTCCGCATAACTCTTCTGACGCGACTGAGCTGTGTGTAGTCTTTCTTGAATTACCTTCACCTTGTCTAAGGCATCTTGGACTAACTCTGTCCCCAACAACCTAGCCTCGCCGGGCTCAAACCAACCGACTGGAGACCTACACCGTCTCCCATATAAAGCTTCATACGGTGCCATCTGAATACTGGATTGATAGCTATTATTATAAGCAAACTCCGCCAAGGGTAAATAATCAGCCCACAAACCACCGAAATCAATGACACAAGCACGCAACATGTCCTCCAATATCTGAATAGTACGCTCAGACTGTCCATCCGTCCGTGGATGAAATGTTGTGCTCAGCTCTACCTGCGAACCCAACTCTCGCTGAAATGTCCTCTAGAACTGAGAAGTGAACTGGGTACCTCTGTCTGATATAATAGAAATAGGAACTCCATGCAATCTCACTATCTCACGGATGAATATCTCTGCCAACCGCTCCGAGGAATAAGTAGTACACACTGGGATGAAGTGAGCTGACTTGGTCAACCTATCCACCACCACCCAAACTGAATCAAACTTCCTCGTCGTCCGAGGGAGTCCACTAACAAAGTCCGTAGTAATCCTTTCCCACTTCCACTCAGGAATATCAATACGCTGGAATACACCACCAGGTCTCTGATGCTCATACTTGACCTGCTGACGGTTTAGACACCGAGCCACATGGCTCACAATATCTTTCTTCATCTTTCTCCACCAGTAATGCTGCTTCAAATCCTGGTACATCTTCGCGGCTCCTGGATGAATAGAATACCGCGAGCTATTCACGAATGCTGTCCACATTGGGCACGCATATCCGCCCCTGCATTCGCAATACACCATCACTATCAATAGTGACATCTTTGGCATCATCATGCTGAACTCTATCCTTAAGGACAAGTAAGTGTGGATCATCATACTGGCGCTCTCGAATACGATCATATAAAGAAGAACGAGCTACTACACAAGCCATCACCCGATTGGGCTCAGAAATATCCAGCCTTACCATCCGATTAGCTAACGCCTGAACATCAACTGCTAGGGGTCTCTCCCCAACTGGAATATACGCCAAACTGCCCATACTAATAGCCTTCCGGCTCAATGCATCAGCCACTACATTGGCTTTCCCGGGATGATACAAAATAGTAATATCATAGTCTTTAAGCAATTCAAGCCATCTCCGCTGCCTCAAATTTAGATCTTTCTGCTTAAACAAATGCTGAAGGCTGCGGTGGTCCGTATATACATCACAAGATACACCATATAGGTAATGCCTCCAAATCTTCAAGGCATGAACAATAGCAGCTAACTCCAAATCATGAACAGGGTAGTTCTTCTCGTGGGGCTTTAGGTGACGAGAAGCATATGCAATAACTCTACCCTCCTGCATCAACATACAACCGAGCCCAACTCTAGAAGCATCACAATACACCGTATATGACCCTGAGGCTGATGGCAACACAAGTACTGGAGCTGTGGTCAAAGCCTCCTTGAGCTTCTGGAAGCTCTCCTCACATTCATCAGACCACACAAATGGAGCATTCTTCCGTGTCAACTTAGTCAACGGTGAAGCAATAGATGAGAAACCCTGAACAAACCGGCGATAATAGCCTGCCAAGCCGAGAAAACTCCGAATCTCTATAGCTAAGGAAGGTCTGGGCCAATTCTGCACTGCCTCAACCTTCTGTGGGTCAACCCGAATACCATCACTGGACACTACATGTCCCAGAAAACCCACAGTATCAAGCCAGAACTCACACTTAGTGAATTTTGCATAGAGCTTCTCTTCTCTCAACCTATGCAATACCACCCTCAAATGTTGTGCATGCTGCTCCTGGCTGCGTGAATAGACCAGAATATCATCAATAAACACAATCACAAAAGAATTAAGGTACGGCCCAAATACACTATTCATCAAGTGCATGAATGCAGCTGGGGCATTAGTCAGCCCGAAAGACATCACCAGGAACTCGTAGTGCCCATATCACGTCCTGAATGCTATCTTCATAATATCTGAGTCCCTGATCTTCAACTGATGATAGCCCGATCGAAGATCAATCTTAGAAAATACACTAGCTCCCTGGAGCTGATCAAATAGGTCCTCAATACGAGGCAATGGGTCTGCCTGTAATCAATGCACATTCTCATTGTGCCATCTTTCTTCTTCACAAACAACGCCGGTGCACCCCAAGGTGACACACTCGGACGAATGAAACCCTTATCTAAGAGTTCCTTAAGCTGTTCTTTCAATTCCTTTAACTCCGCTGGTGCCATGCGATAGGGAGGAATAGAAATGGGCTGAGTGCCCGGCACCAAGTCAATACCAAATCGATATCTCTGTCAGGCGGCATGCCCGGCAGGTCTCCTGGAAATACATCCGGAAACTCCCTCACAATGGGGACCGAATCAAGATTGGGTGTCTCAGCCTCAACATTTCTAATGAAGGCCAAATAAGATAAAAAACCCTTGCCAATCATTCATTGGGCCTTTATATAAGAAATCACCCCGTCGGACACATAATCAGTCAAGCCATGCCACTCGATCCTTGGATTACCTGGAATAGCTAGTGTGAATGTCTTGGCATGACAGTCCAGAATCGCATGGTAAGGAGATAGCCAATCCATGCCTAGAATCACATCGTAATCTACCATGCCCAGTAGTAATAAATCAACTCGGGTCTCCAGACCCCCAATAGTAATAATACAGGATCGATATACCTGATCCACAACCACAGTATCCCCCACTGGGGTAGAGACATGTACGGGCAAAGCAAGAATACCACGGGTCATACCCAAATGATGTGCAAAATAAGTAGAGACATAAGAATAGGTGGATCCGGGATCAAATAAGACGGAAGCATCCCTGTGGCAGACTGAGATAATACCTGAAATGACCGCATCTGAAGCACTAGCATCCTTCCTATCCGGAAGAGCATAGAAACGAGCCTGGCCTCCCCTAGTACGATCTTTACCCCTAGGGCGACCTCTGGATACCTGGCCACCAGTCCTAGTCGACTGTGCTGGCGCCGAAGAAATAGGAGTAGAAGACGAGGGCTGATCCCTCTGCTGAGACCGCTTACGAAGCCACTGAGGACACTCTCTCCTGATATGGCCCAAATCACCGCACTCAAAACAACGGCCTGAAGATGGAAGAAGGGGCTGCTGAGGACCCCTCGCTACCGATGAATCCTGTGCTGAGGAAACAGGAGCAGAGCTCTGAGCTGGAAGAGCACTCAGTGCAGGCTGACTCTGCTGACGGCTCTGCTGACCCTGATAACCCTGATGGCCCTGACGACTACGATCTGATGAAACCCCACTGGACTCTGCACGTCCAGACTAATGAGATCTGAAAGAATGACCTCTGATATGCTGAGATTGGCCCCTAGACAAAGCACCACTATAACTGCCAGTACCACGAGGCCTCTTAGCCTCTCTCTCCTCCCGCTCTCTACGGCGATCTGTTTCAATATGGCGGGCAGCATCAACCACCTCCTCAAAGGTAACTGCCGAAACTCTCTCCCTGGTCATCAAAATACGGATGGGATAAATAAGGCCATCAATAAATCTCCGAATCCTCTCTCGGTCTGTAGGAACCATCCACATGGCATGACGGGCCAGCTGTGTGAATCTCATCTCGTATTGATTAACCGTCATATCTCCCTGCTTCAACCACTCGAACTGACGTCGCAGCTTCTCTCTTTGAGACTAAGGCACGTACTTCTCCAAAACTACCGTGGAGAACTGCTGCCAAGTGAGGGGCACTGCCCCAGCGGGCCTACGCCTCTCGAAATCCTCCCACCACTGAAATGCTGCACCTGTGAACTGAAAAGTGTGAATGAAACACCGCTGGACTCTAGAATACCCGCGGTGCGAAGCATGTGCTGACATTTGTCAAGAAAACCCTGGGCGTCCTCGCCCTCAGCACCACTGAATGTCGGAGGCTGTAGCCTCTCAAATCTCTCCAAATGACGCTGCTCATCATCGGGCATAACTGGAACCATATAAGCAGGAGCTGGTGCAACGGGCACAACTGGCTGGACTGGCTCGGGTGTGTGAGCCACGGGGGTCTGATTCCCTCCCCCTGCCTGTGAAGAAGATACTGCAGCAGTAGCTGCAACTACCTGAGCCAAGCCTGTGCACACTGATAAGATCTGAGCCAAGGTCTCCTGAAGACCCGGTATCACAATGGGCACTGCCGGTGCCTGAACCTGAGTTGCCGGAGCATCTGCCGCTGGAATCTGGTCCTGAGCCTGGGCCACCGGTGCAGGAATCTGACCCTGAGTCTGGTCAGCTGGTGGGTCAGCAGGTGCTGGTACTGCTGCCCTACCTCTACCACGACCACGGCCTCTGGGTGCCAATGGTGGTCGTCCGCCACGTCCGTTAGCTCGTGTTCTCGCCATCTGCGAGAGAATGGAACATGGAAAATTTTAATTTCATGACAACACAAATCGCACGATATGAATCCAAGAAAATAAGGTTTTTCCTAAAGTTTCTGTAGCCCTTCGAGGATAGATACGGACGTCTACGTACCGATCCGCGAAAGCCTACCAAACCAGGTCATGACTCGCGAGTCCTAATAACCTAGAGCTCTGATACCAACTTGTCACGACCCAAAATCCAGTCGTGATGGCGCCCAACAATCAAGCTAGGCCAGCCATACCAATAATTTCTGATACATCGAATACCAGTCCCAAATGGACAACCCAAGAAGAATATATGAGTTTAAGAACTCCGATAATAATAATAATGAACAAAATACTGACACTCCCAAAGATCCGGAGTCACAAGTCTAGAGCCTCTAACAAAACCCAACAGGAATAGAGAGTACTATATAGAAATACTCAAGTCTGAATACAAAAATACAAATAACAACTGGAAAGGAGAGGAGAAGCTAGGTTTTGTGAACGTAGGCAGCTACCTCAACAACTCGATATGACACTGCAAACGCTGGAATTGCTGTCTACTGCTCCTGAGTACCTGAGTCTACACACAAAAGGTGCAGGGAGTAGGGGTGAGTACTAAGTACTCAGTGAGTAATAAATATATAACAACAGCTGAAAATAAGAAATCCACAGATTACCACATAATGAAGCTAAACTACAGTTCGAATCTCCTACGAACTAGCATCAACAATATAATACAGCTACCACAGAGTAATTCAACAAATAAATATGCAATGCAATGCACATAACCGCTATGGCGTGTAGCCCGATCCAATTTAACGTCGACGGCGCTCACTGGGGGTGTGTACAGACTCCGGAGGGGCTCCTACAGCCCAAGCGCAATACTGATGCGGCGTGCAGCCCGATCCAGCGTGCAGCCCGATCCCATGCTCAGTCCACAATAAGCAAATAAGTCACAAAACAGTTCATTTTTCTTAATTCCAGTTTCGAGTTCATAATTTATGAAAAATACTTTAACTTTATTAAATTTGCAAAAGCCGGTGACTTAGCATTTCAAAAAGGTGATTTCAATTACCAGGACTGAGATCAGTGATTTAAGCAATTATAGCTATCACATAAATATTGTCCTCTAAGGACGCTACAGATAGGCACAAGGCCCCAAACAAGGCTTACAGCCCACAATTATATCAAATACAGTGTATTTCCAACACTAATAACATATTATTCCTTTCCGGGATGGACCAAGTCTCAATCCCTAGTCACAATCAATCCCGCACCTGCCACGGTGTGCGAGCCACGCCTACTAGCGTCACAATGTGCTAAGCCGGGGTTTCGAACCCTCAGGCTACCATATACACAAACTACTCACCTCTAGCCGGTCGTAGACTCGTCCGCGATGCCTTTTCCTTTGAATTTAGCTCCCTCGTGTGTAGAATCTAGTCAAACCATAATAATTATATCAAATACGGGTCAAAGAACCATAACCCATTTCAATTTACATGAAATTCGCATAAATTCACTAAGTTGGTAAAACCCGACCCCGGTCCCACTGCTCGGAAAATTCTGAAATTAGTACCAACGCGACCCTCGTCTCGCCAAGAGTCCGTGCATATAAAATATATCAAAATCGGAGTTCAAATGGCCTTCCAAATCCAAAAATCCCATTTTTAATACTTAGGCCACAATTCTTCAAAATTCTACCCAAATTCATGAAGAATGATGTTAATTCTACCATAAAATGATGTTTTTGAGTCACGAATCTTACCTCCGACGAATACCCGATGATTTCTCAGTGATTTCCTTGAGTTTTCTTCTCTCTAGGGCTCAAAATTGTGTTTTTGGGGTATAAACCCGCGACCCCTCTGTTCTGTGATTTTATTCACTGCCAGAGTAATTTGCTCTACGCGTTCGCGTGAGCTCCCACGCGTTCACGATGCTCATTTTCCAGTTACTCTTCGCGAACGCGACGCTTACCACGTGTTCGCGATGCTCAAACTCCCAGCCGCCCAAATTCCTTCTACGCGTTCGTGACTCCCAGTCACGCGAACGCGATAGTCCACTCCAGCTGACCTACGCGAACGCGACCTCAGGAACGCGATCGCGAAGCATAAGGTTCCTGGCCTACGCGAACGCGACGCACCTGATCGCGAACGCGATGCTTGATCCGTCTGACCTTCGCGAACGCGGCCCATGCCACGCGAACGCGAAGGCTTAAATGCCTGGACAGAACCTGCAGTTTTTCTGCAGATTTTTGCCAAGTCCAAATGCCCGGTTGATGGTCCGAAATCATCCCGAGGCCCCCGGGACCCCAACGAAAACCACCAACGTACTCCAAAACATGATACGGACTTGTTCCAATCATAAAAACACCATACTAAACATCAAAATCACCATTTACTCACGAATTCAAGCCTAAGTTTCTTCAAAACTTTCAAAACTAACATTCAATCCAAAACCCGATCAAACGATGTTCGAATGACCTGAAAATTTGCAGACATATCCAAAATCACATAACGAAGCTACAAGAAATTGTCGGAATTCCATTCCGACCCCCATATCAAAATATCACCTACCATCCGGTTTTCGCCAAAATTGAACCTTCGCCAATTCAAGCCTACAACTACACCGGACCTTCGAATTCAATTCTGATTGCTTTACTTAGTCATAAATGATCCCCCGGAACTAGTCGAATCACCGGAATCCAGTTCTGAGCACTCTAACTCAATAGTCAACTCTAGGTTGACTTCCCATATTCAAGCTTTCTTCAAACATGCTATTTGCTTCATTTCCAATCCAAATCACTCCTAACTCACCCGATATACTCTAATACTATTATAAAAGCATAAGATATGTAATTGCAAGGTAACGGGGTGGTAATTCCCGTAACGACGGGCCGGGTCGTTATAGCTGGAAGTGGCTTGAGTTCTAACTTTGGCAGTTCTTCAATAGATGTCCTGGAAACTGTTGGTGTCACAGATCTCTCTAACTCTTCAAATTTTCTAAACCCATACACAAAACTACAGGATAAATTCAGCACTTGCTCTATTTCTCGTATTCTGTCATCTTCACTATTTTCTACCTCCCCAATCAATACTCGTTCAACAGGATCTGAAGAGATTATATAAGGTACTAATGATGTAGCATCATTCTATACCACAGAGATCATGGATAACTCTTCATAATGGGTTGGCAACTTCAGTGCTCTATAAACATTGAATACATACACTTGATCTCCTACTGCCATTGTCATCTTCCCTTTGCAGACATCAATAATAGCTCGACATGTGGCTAAAAATGGATGCCCCAAAATAAATGGGACTTCCTGATTAGGCTTAGAGTCCCGGATGATAAAATCAGTAGGAAATAAGAAAGAACCCACTTAAACTAGCACATCTTCAATGACTCCTTTAGGATGAGCAAGGGAGCGATCAGCTAACTGCAAAATAACCGTTTTTGGGCGTGGTTTACCCAACCCCAACTATTTGAATACAGATAGTGGCATCAAATTTATGCTCACACCAAGATCACATAAAGCTCGCTCAACATCATGTTTACCAATGACAATGTGAATAGTGAAACTACCGGGATCCTTCATTTTCTGTGGTAGTTTGCCTTGAATTATGGAACTACACTCCTTAGTTAGTGCCACAGTTTCAAACTCGGTCAACCTCCTTTTATTTGCCACAATGTCTTTGATGTATTTTGCATATTTGGGTACTACTTGCAAGATGTCAACAAATGGAATATTAATTTATACCTGTTTCAATATGTCAAAGAATTTTTTATATGTTGCATTGTCCTTAACTTTCTGCAACCTTTGAGGGAATGGAGGTGGTGGCCTTGCAACCATTTGTGGGGATTGCTCACCTACCACCCTTTCAGCTATTTCCTATGGTTCCTTTGCTTCCTCTGATGTTGATTCCACAATAACTGGTCTTTTTTCAAAAGTCACATGTTTCCTCTTTTTGGGAGGTACTTGTTCTAGTTGTTTCCCATACCTCAACGACACAGCATTAACTGGTGCTTTAGGATTTGCTCCAGTATCACTTGGAAGAGCTCCATCTGGTCTAGTGTTCTGAGCACTAGCTATCTGTCCCATTTGACGCTCCAAATTTCTCACTGATGTGGTAAGATTTTGCTGTTCAACAAACATTTTTTTAAACATGTCTTCAAGTTGACTTATGGTACTTGATTGTGGATCAGTGTGGGATGGCTTATACTGTTGTTGAGGTGCTTGAGGCCTATATTAATTTTGAGTGCCCTGGTTTCCACCCCATGAGATGTTTGGGTGGTTCGTCCAATTAGGATTGTATGTGTTCCCATATTGAATTGGTTGACCCCTATTTGCATTACCCACGAAATAGACAGATTCAGGATTCACTGGACATATGTCGCTTGTGTGCCCTTCTCCACATATTTTACAACTTGTTTGAACTTGTTGTACCTGCTGCTTGTTGATGCCCAAGTTCATTTGGCTCCCTTGATTTGTCATTGCAGAAATCTGTGCTGATAATGCCGAGATGACATCTAACTCAAGAACACTTGCTGATTTGTGTGTAGTATGTCTGCTACTCTCTCTCTTCCAATCTGGATTACTCTTGGAAAATTTATTCAATAATACATATATCTCGTCAAAACGTTTCTCCAACACCTGACCTCCCGTTGCAGCATTGTAACGACCCGGCCGGTTGTTTTAGAAAATTTCGCCCCAATCCCCAATTTAACTGTTCCCCTAAGTTCATTCCTGCTATGGTGATTTGCCGGGAGAGTCGGTTCTGAAATTTGGAGCGTTTTGGGACACTTAGTCCCTAAATAGAAGCCTTATAATTGAAAAATGGCCCGTAGCCGGAACAGTGTTAAGACGACTTCGGAACGAAAATTCGATGGTTCCATTAGGTCCGTTAGGTGATTTCGGGGTTGGGAGCACGATCGGAATGTATTTTGGAGGTCCGTAGCTCAACTAGGCTTGAAATGCCGAAGTTTGAAATTTTGGCGAATCCGAACGACAGGTGAGATTTTGATCCGTGAGTCCGAATGGAATTCCGACAATTTCTGTAGCTTCGTTATGTGATTTTTGATATGTTCGCAAATTTTCAGGTCATTTGGACGTCGTTTGATCGGGTTTTGGATCGAATGCTAGTTTCGGAAGTTTTGAAGAAACTTAGGCTTGAATCCGTGTGTAATTGGTGATTTTGATGTTTAGTATGGTGTTTTTATGATTTGAACAAGTTCGTATCATGTTTTGGAGTATGTTGGTGGTTTTTATTGGGGTCCCGGGGGCCTCGGGATGATTTCGGATGCCCAACGAGTCATTTTTGGAAGTTTTTAGACTGCTGTTCTGGTATCTGGTATTGTTCTTCGCGTTCGCGAGGGTCCTATCGCGTTCACGAAGAAGAATTTGGCCTCTAAGACTTTGTTCTTCGCGTTCGCGATGAAGGTATCGCGTTCGCGAAGAAGGATTTTTCATCAGGGACTTTGTTCTTCGCGTTCGCGAACAGTGCCTCGCGTTCGCGAAGAAGGATTTTCTGTCGCACAGGTCCTACTTCGGAAGCTCATATACTTTTATCTACAAGGAATTCCGAGGTGATGCAAAAATGAAAGTTGTAGCAATTTGAATCTAGTTTCCATAAATATATTATAATAGTCATTTGGAGTTGTGTGTAAAAAGTTATGACCATTGAAATAGAGGCTATCCGAGCAAAGTTGGAAAATGTATTTTTGGGGAGATTGTTCTTCGTGAACGCGATAGAGGGACCGCGAACGCGAAGAACAAATACCTGGGTAGCAGAATAAAGTTCAAACTTCATCCCATTTGTCATTTTTGATGATTTGGAGCTCGGGTAAGGCGATTTTCGGGAGATTTTTGGAGAAATCAAAAGGGTAAGTACTCTTAACTCAATTTTGGTTGTATAACTCGAATCTATTGCAAGTTTTAGTCTTTAATTTGAGAATTTTTTGTTAAAAAGGGTAGAAAACCCTCGGATAGAATCAAGGATTCGATGGGCCATTTGTGGTCCAATTTGAGTATTCTTGGTATGGTTAGACTCGTGTTGAGATAAGGAATCCGAACATGTAACTTTCGTAATTTTTCGAGAAGCGTACCGAAAGTCGGTTTTTGGCAACTTTGTGGTTTTGGTGTAATTCGATTGTTTTGATTGGGTAATGCCCAATTGGCCTATTTTGATGTGATTCCATTGATTTTTATTAGATACTACACATGTGGAGGCCGACATTCGCGGCAAGAGAGTTGTCTCTTAGCGGTTTTGTACCGGAGTCGAGGTAAGTGGCTTGTCTAACCTCGTGTGGGGGAACTTTTACCCCTAGGATATTATGTGATAGTTTAAATGCCTTGTATGCGAGGTGACGGGCGTGTACATGCGCTGGTTGTTGTAACACACACTTTACTTGAATTGTCCAATTAGTGATATTACTGCTCTTAGTTGATAAAAGCGTTACTTTTACCCGGTATTAGTTAGAAAAGCATGACTTGGCTAGAATTCAACATGTTTAATTGCCTAGTTGACCTACTTGAACTTCTTGATAAATTGTCGACACTAGCTTCGGTGAAATTGTAATTAAACATATTATACTCTCCCTGTGTGTTTCTTTATTTGATGTATTGATGGACTGCGGGTTCAATTCCCGGAGATCCTGAGTTATTGGTAGGGACTGCGGGTTCAATTCCCGGAGATCTTGAGTTATTGGTAGGGACTGCAGGTTCGATTCCCAGAGATCCTGAGTTATTGGTAGGGACTGCAGGTTCAATTCCCGGAGATCCTGAGTTATTGGTAGGGACTGCGGGTTCGATTCCCGGAGATCCTGAGTTATTGGTAGGGACTGCGGGTTCGATTCCCGGAGATCCTGAGTTATTGGTAGGGACTGCGGGTTCGATTCCCGGAGATCCTGAGTTATTGGTAGGGACTGCGGGTTCGATTCCCGGAGATCCTAAGTTATTGGTAGGGACTGCGGGGTCGATTCCCGGAGATCCTGAGTTTTTGAGATATGGACAGCGGGTTCCATCCCGGAGATCCTGAGCTATTGATATATTACTGAGATGTGGACTGCGGGTTCGATTCCCGGAGATCCTGAGATTTATTGAGACATGGGCTGCGGGTTCGATTCCCGGAGACCCAGGGGTACTGTTAATGGGACTGTGGGTTCAATTCCCACAAGTCCTGGACTTATTAATTGAGTTTGTTACTTGTTGTTAGTTAATTGTAGACGGTTGCAGTAATCATTTTATTGTTGTTATTTCGGAATTATTATCGTTTAAGCTGCTTATTATTGTTATTATCATTTTTGTAATTATTTTCTCTCAGTAGGGCCCTGACCTTCCTCGTCACTACTCCATCGAGGTTAGGCTTGGCACTTACTGAGTACCGCCGTGGTGTACTCATGCTACTCTTCTGCACACTTTTGTTGTGCAGATCCAGGTACATCAGGACAGGCTCATATTAGGTGATTCAGCAGCACTTTGGGAGACCTCGAGGTATGATCCGCTACGTCCGCGGATTCGGAGGCCCTCTTTCTATTCTGATAGTATTAGTAGATGATTTCCTTCATTTCGTTGTTAGATACTCTTTACACATAGAGCCACAGTTGTATACTCTCTTTTAGTCTGTGTTGCCCGTGGGATTCCGGGTCTTGGTGGTGTTTTATACAGTGTGTTTGACGGGTGTATGTGCCAAGCGGCACGGATTACATTCCTATTTATATCGTTTTCCGCTATTTCTTATTTAATGTTCATAAACTGGTATATTCCGCAACGTGTTAGGCTTACCTAGTCGTGGGGACTGGGTGCCGTCATGACATGTTCACGATTGGTGAACTAGGATCGTGACAAGTTGGTATCAGAGCTCTAGGTTCGTAGGAGTCACGGGACACAGACCGGTTACTTAGATTCTCGCTGATCGATACGGAGACGTCTGTATTTTTCTACGAGGGGCTATGTAACTGTTTAGGAAACTCTTCAATTGTTTGAATTCCTTATCGTGCGCCATTTATTGAGTTGGAGCCTATGTCATATGTTCTTTTGCATCCACTCGTGTATTGAAATTGCTCACTCGGTATCGAGTATGCGCCGACGGTTCGTGATGATGCATAGGGATTTCAAGGGAGTCAATAATTTACTCAACCATTGTTACCGCGTGTCATCCATATCGATAATGCAAGAGAATTGAGAGATCTTCAATTGTGCACATGGGAGTGCACTAGATTCTGACATTCGGTTGATAAGTACGGTCTTGAGAAGGTTTACTTAACTGCCAAATCATCACAGCAATGGTAGAATCATAAGGTGGATGTAGATCTAAAGATAGTTAGTGGTAATAAAGACTATATGGTTCACATGAGATACCTATTTAGCGAAGGATTCAGCTAGCAGAGATACTGGGGGAAATGAGTTTAACTAACTTAAGAAGGACATGTACCAAATGAATGTCTTTGGCTTGTCTTATGATGAAGACGTACGAATGTTAAAGGCTAGTATCATGGATTAGCAAGATGTATCTTAAGGCTTCGTGTCAAGTGAAAGGATTTCACTATCAACGATGTAATTATGGGTCATGTGTCATATCAGATTTGGCATGCGATGTATTTAGGTGCTATTCAAAAAGTTCTTGAAAACTTGCGGATGGTCAATAGTTGAGGCTCGTATGGTATGATGTTGGGACTTTGGATGTTCCTCTGTCCCTAATAAACTCTACATTTTATTATCAGCAGGGAAATATTCGACAAAGGCTACATGGTGCTTCGTAGGCGTGTGAGAATCATAGTATGTTTTAAGATATCTTTGGTAAAGAATGCTCGGCGCATGGAGCGAGAAGATGTTTGGTTGTATTGGGATGAGGTCATACCCTATGGTGTTAGAGTACTAATAGAGCACATGTGGTTATATTCGTTGGATCAAGTGAGTTGCGGTTGAATAATAGTAAATGACTTGAGAGAATGGTTCTAATGTGTTCGAGAGTCGTGTAATAGTGGCTTTGGGCTAAGTGGGAGAGTCCCACCGCTTAAGATTGGGTCGCATGGTTAATTACTTGTGTAAATTCTGGATACTAGCGTATTATTGTGTTATTGCAGCCACGGAAAAGGGCCATGAGTGGTAATTTGAGTATATGAATTGTTGAATGCATGTTATGGTTAGCCTTACCGGATCGTGTTCAAACTTGAGGAAAGATTCATGATTTATGCCTCGTATAGGTGCAGGCTTCGCGGGAAGTGGTTCCGCTGGGGGGCTTTATCGAGAGGGTATTCATATGTTAAAAAATTCAATAGAGTTGATTGCGTACTGGGGCAAGTCAGGGCCGGATGGCTCTCAATAGCGGTCCTAGTGAATTCAAGAGGTAAAGTGTGGCGCCTAATAATTCTGAATCTATAAGTACAGTTGAGGCTCAAGCTTTTGAAGCAACTTATGAAGAAAGGCACAAAACGATCTATGATGTTTTGACTTGTGGTGTAGTATTTGAGAGACATGAAATGGTCGTCGTTCTTGAGATAGCATGGCCTCATGATTTAAGGTCACTCGGGGTAAGTGCGGTTGGAATAATTTAGGTATTGAAGGAAGATATTAACATTTCTAAGGTAATCAAGGATAACATGGAAGGAAGTAGATTGATCAGCCATAGTTGAGTTGGCGTATTGGTGTCAATGATCGGTTCATGCAAAGTGATCAAATTATGCATGTGATTTGTGGCGGTGCATTTGAGACTTGTCGGCCGTAGTGATTGATGTTATTCTGAAGTATTCTTCTGTTAAGGGCCTGTTATGAGTAGGCAGATCTCGGGAAGGGTTATGGTGGCTTGGACCACTACTTAGAGATTGGCATATTCAATGGTTATAAGTATTCGCCATATGTTGTTATAGTTCTCCTGCAGTGAGCTAAATGGAAAGTTTTATGTGATGGAGTATTAGCCTATCGTTAGTTCTAGAGCTATGATGGAAATTGTGTCTATCGTATATCGGCACGTAATGTGCAGTGTGTATTATGAAATTTGAAGTAAGGACCAAGGTCACAGTTTGGTCAATGAATGTGATATAAAGAGCTCGGAAGAGCAGGAAAGGAGTTTCAGTGTTTTGAGTAAGATGGGTATTAACATCAGTATCATTTGAGATTGGTGTTCTGTGAGAAAGGCTTTGCATCCCGGTTAGAGACTCCTGATCGCTTTTCAGTGTCAGTGCAGCCGGTGGGTTGAATGTGCAAGCCCATTAATTATTCGGAAGATGGTGGGAGCTTGTCCCACAAGAAGATTGTATAGGTGTGACATGTAGTCACTTAATTGGTTAGAAATTTAAACCATGTATGAGGATTTTGGTGATATCATCCATTTGAGGACTTATGCCTGAAAGGCACTCTGCTTATTGGGTTATAGACCTGTGAAATACTATTGACTTAGCTTGGCACGACCAGGATAGACTTAAGGTCGGTGGATAGATTTAAATGTGGAGGTGAGCCTTGCGTCAGGCCGGTTATGTTTCTTCCAGCAATGCGCCCTTTATGGAGGGATAGTCGCGGTCTTATTTCGCGGTTAGTTAATTCATGTAAAGATATATTGCGCCGTATGAGTGTGAGACGGCTTGGTAAGTTCCTTATGTGTTGAGGTTCCGCTCAGCGGTGATGTTATATGAGCATGATGGCTCTTGAGACTCAGATCTTATATCGCACCTTAGTTGTGCTTGAGTTTGTAGCCTATAGCGCTATATGTTTCATTGTGTCCAATATCATGCACCTTAGTGTGCTTATGATCGATATTCAGTATTTTGATGTGACGAGCTATTCAGCTTGACATATGACTCCTTGTGTGAGTTTTATATTGTTGGGATCGGGTGGCACGCCGCCATGGTTACATTGTTGGGATCGGGTGGCTCGCCGCCATGGTTATATTGTTGGGATCGGGTGGCACGCCGCCATGGTTATATTGTTGGGATCGGGTGGCACGCCACCATGGGTATACTGTTGGGATCGGGTTGCACGCCGCAACAGTATGATGTTTATTTCAGTGTCCATAATTGCTCTTATGTGTTCTGTTTCCTATTTTTCTGAGGAAGTCCATGTTAGTGTGAGAGTTGAATAGTTCTCTCTAGTATTCGCCTTCCTTTTGTATCACGTACGAATTAGTGGATTACTAGCACATTGTGTCATCTTGTGGGACTTTTGATTATGTCTGATGTGGCTTATCGCCTGAGCATTTCGTACTGGGTGAGATGAGATTATATGATTTGGGGTCAGTGCAAACTGATTATATGAAGTATATTATAGAGGAAAGGATCATCCTATGGTTTAGGACAAGGTAAGAATCCAGCAAGGTTATGCAGTCATGTTTGAGGACGGCGTTTGAAGAATATCGAGTGATCTCTTGATGAAAATAAGCCTGACATAGAATTCCGGATATTGGAATTAGGCTCTAAGACTTAATTGTTTGAACAAGAGGGAATATCTTCAGATTATATCAGGATAATGTGCTCAGCTGAGTCCTAGATTTATTGGCCCTTTTGAGATATTGAGGCGTGTTGGGGAGTTTGTTTATGAGTTGGCCTTACCTCCTAGCCTAGCGGGGTCCATCCCGTGTTTTATGTCTCTATGCTCAGGAGATACCATTGTGACCCGTCGTGTGTGTTGGATTTCACTTATGTTCAGCTAGACGAGGATCTGTCTTATGTTGAGGGGCCAGCGGCCATTCTAGACAGGCAAGTCAGGAAACTAAGGTCAAAGAACGTCGTTTCAGGAAAGGTTAAGTGACAGGGTCAGCCGGTCGAGGAGGCGACTTGGGAGACCGAGTAGGATATGCGCAACCAATACCCTCATCTCTTCACCACTCCAAGTATGTTTTCTATGCTCGTTCGAGGACGAACAAATCCATTAAGTGTAGGAAGATGTAACGACCTGGCCGGTCGTTTTAGAAAATTTCGCCCCAATCCCCAATTTAACTGTTCCCCTAAGTTCATTCCTGCTATGGTGATTTGCCGGGAGAGTCGGTTCTGAAATTTGGAGCGTTTTGGGACACTTAGTCCCTAAATAGAAGCCTTATAATTGATAAAATGGCCCGTAGCTGGAACAGTGTTAAGACGACCTCGAAACGGAAATTCGATGGTTCCATTAGCTCCGTTAGGTGATTTCGGGGTTGGGAGCGCGATCGGAATATATTTTGGAGGTCCGTAGCTCAATTAGGCTTGAAATGCCGAAGTTTGAAATTTTGGCGAATCCGAACGATAGGTGAGATTTTGATCCGGGAGTCGGAATGGAATTCCGACAATTTCTGTAGCTTCGTTATGTGATTTTGGATATGTCCGCAAATTTTCAGGTCATTTGGACGTCGTTCTGATCGGGTTTTGCATTGAATGTTAGTTTCGGAAGTTTTGAAGAAACTTAGGCTTGAATCCGTGTGTAATTGGTGATTTTGATGTTTAGGATGGTGTTTTTATGATTTGAACAAGTCCGTATCATGTTTTGGAGTATGTTGGTGGTTTTCATTGGGGTCCCGGGGGCCTCGGGATGATTTCGGATGCCCAACGGGTCATTTTTGGAAGTTTTTGGACTGCTGTTCTGGTATCTGGTATTGTTCTTCGCGTTCGCGAGGGTCCCATCGCGTTCGCGAAGAAGAATTTGGCCTCTAAGACTTTGTTCTTCGCGTTCGCGATGAAGGTATCGCCTTCGCGAAGAAGGATTTTCCATCAGGGACTTTGTTCTTCGCGTTCGCGAAAAGTGCCTCGCGTTCGCGAAGAAGGATTTTCTGTCGCACAGGTCCTACTTCGGAAGCTCATATCTTTTTATCTTCAAGGAATTTCGAGGTGATTCAAATCGAACGTTGTAGCTCTTTGAATCTAGTTTCCATAAATATATTATAATAGTCATTTGGAGTTGTGTGTAAAAGGTTATGACCATTGCAATAGAGGCTGTCCGAGCAAAGTTGGAAAATGTATTTTTGGGGAGATTGTTCTTCGCGAACGCGATAGAGGGACCGCGAACGCGAAGAACAAATACCTGGGCAGCAGAATAAAGTTCAAACTTCGTCCCATTTGTCATTTTTGACGATTTGGAGCTCGGGTAAGGCGATTTTTCGGGAGATTTTTGGAGAAATCAAAAGGGTAAGTACTCTTAACTCAATTTTGGTTGTATAACTCGAATCTATTGCAAATTTTAGTCTTTAATTTGAGAATTTTTGTTAAAAAGGGTAGAAAACCCTCTTGGATAGAATCAAGGATTCGATGGGCCATTTGTGGTCCGATTTGGGTGTTCTTGGTATGGTTAGACTCGTGTTGAGATAAGGAATCCGAAAATGTAACTTTCGTAATTTTTCGAGAAGTGTACCGAAAGTCGGGTTTTGGAAACTTTGTGGTTTTGGTGTAATTCAATTGTTTTGATTGGGTAATGCCCAATTGGCCTATTTTGATGTGATTCCATTGATTTTTATCAGATACTACACTTGTGGAGGCCGACATTCGCGGCAAGAGAGTTGTCTCTTAGCGGTTTTGTACGGAGTCGAGGTAAGTGGCTTGTCTAACCTCGTGTGGGGGAACCTTCACCCCTAGAATATTATGTGATAGTTTAAATGCCTTGTACGCGAGGTGACGGGCGTGTACATGCGTTGGTTGTTGTAACACACACTTTACTTGAATTGTCCGATTAGTGATATTCCTGCTCTTAGTTGATAAAAGCGTTACTTTTACCCGGTATTAGTTAGAAAAGCATGATTTGGCTAGAATTCAACATGTATAATTGCCTAGTTGACCTACTTGAACTTCTTGATAAATTGTCGACACTAGCTTTGGTGAAATTGTAATTAAACATATTATACTCTCTCTGTGTGTTTCTTTATTTGATGTATTGATGGACTGCGGTTTCAATTCCGGAGATCTGAGTTATTGGTAGGGGGCTGCGGGTTCAATTCCGGAGATCTTGAGTTATTAGTAGGGACTGTTTTGGGTTTGATTCCGGAGATCTTGAGTTATTGGTAGGGACTGCGGGTTCAATTCCGGAGATCTGAGTTATTGGTAGAGGCTGCGGGTTCGATTCCGGAGATCTGAGTTATTGGTAGGGGCTAACGGGTTCGATTCCGGAGATCACGAGTTATTGGTAGGGAATGCGGGTTCGATTCCGGAGATCTGAGTTATTGGTAGGGGCTATGGGTTCGATTCCGGAGATCACGAGTTATTAGTAGGGACTGCGGGTTCGATTCCGGAGATCTGAGTTGTTTAGATATGGAATGCGGGTTCGATTCCGGAGATCTGAGCTATTGATATATTGCTGAGATGTGGACTACGGGTTCGATTCCGGAGATCACGAGATTTATTGAGACATGGGCTGCGGGTTCGATTCCCGGAGACCCATGGGTACTGTCAATGGGACTGTGGGTTCAATTCCCACAGGTCCTGGACTGATTAATTAAGTTTGTTACTTGTTGTTAGTTTAATTGTAGACGGTTGCAGTAATCACTTTATTGTTGTTATTTCGGAGTTATTATCATTTAAACTGCTTATTATTGTTATTATCATTTTGTAATCGTTTTCTCTCAGTAGGGCCCTGACCTTCCTCGTCACTACTCCATCGAAGTTAGGCTTGGCACTTACTGAGTACCGCTATGGTGTACTCATGCTACTCTTCTGCACACTTTTGTTGTGCAGATCCAGGTACATCAGGACAGGCTCATACTAGGCGATTCAGCAGCACTTCGGAAGACCTCGAGGTATGATCTGCTACGTCCGCGGATCCGGAGACCCTCCTTCTATTCTGATAGTATTAGTGGATGTTTTCCTTCATTTCGTTGTTAGATACTCTTTACACATAGAGCCACGGTTGTATACTCTCTTCTAGTCTGTGTTTCCCGTGGAATTCCGGGTCTTGGTGGTGTTTTATACAGTGTGTTTGACGGGTGTATGTGCCAAGTGGCATGGATTCCATTCCTATTTATATCGTTTTCCGCTATTTCTTATTTAATGTTCATAAACTGGTATATTCCGCAACGTGTTAGGCTTACCTAGTCGTGGGGACTGGGTGCCGTCATGACATGTTCACGATTGGTGAACTAGGGTCGTGACAAGCATCTACTATAATTTTTGTTTCAGAATGCAACCCTTCTATGAAAGTGTGAGCTAATACTTCATTTCTCTGATTATGATGTTGACAGTCTCTGAGTAACCCCTTGAACCTCTCCCAAGCAGAATATAAAGATTCACCCGCTTTCTGTTTGAAGGTAACTATTTCACTTCGGATCTTCGCAGTTTTGCATGAAGGAAAGAACCTTGCCAAAAATTTTCTTGCCAAATCATTCCATGATGTAATGGAATTAGTTGGTTTTGATTTTAGCCACCACTTAGCTTCGCCCAACAGAGAAAGTGGAAAGAATGTGAGCCTTACATAATCTGTAGTAACCCTTTTAGTGATATAAGTATCACTAATCTCCAAGAAGTTCAGAATATGCTGCATTGGATCCTCGTGTGGAAGACCCATGAATTGCCCATTTGCATGAAGAAGCAGAATCATACTCTGTTTCAGTTTAAAATGCCCAGTGATCCTTGGTTTCACTATACTGGAGGTGACATTAGTAATGCTTGGCATCGCTACCTCCTGAACAGCCATGGGTAGCCCTTCTGCCATGTCCAAGGGAAATTGAATAAATGCCTGGATATTATTCATATCCATTGCTTCCCTCAACCTCCTGCGAAATGTTCTCTCAGGTTCCGGATCAAAGCCTTGAAGTCGGTCCTGGCTTCGAACCCTACGCATTCAATCAAAGTTCCTAAGATGACAGGAACAAAACAATCGGTTTAGATTTGATGAAATAAACAATTGAAAGATAAACTAGCAAGTGGTTAATATTAAGCTTCCCCCGCAACGGCGCCAAAAACTTGTTCCTCTCAAACACACACGCAAGTATACGTGGTCGTACAAGTAATAAAGTGATAAGTCGAGTCTCGAACCCACAGAAACTTATATCAACTACCCACTAATGCGTCAATATTGTTATTTCGTCAAGCCAAATTCGAATTCAAGATATTTAATTATGCTAATTATACTCTTAAATAACAACTAAATTATCAAGAATCAAGTTGATTGTTGTGTGTAATTAATAGAGACAAATATTCCAGGGTTGTGATTTTTCACCAATTGTAATGTGTTTGAACTAACTATCTCCTTCATATAATTCACTCATGGTTGTTAATTAGTCGATAAATGCTCTCATAGCCTTCTCCCGAAGTACTAATCACCTATTCTTAATAAATCAACGTCTATATTCCTATGAAATCAATCTATTAAATATGCACTAAAATCACGACATTTAATTAAGCAATGTGATTAGATATATTCATATCCTAACCACAAATCCGCTCCCCTTGATGGTTAAAATCTAGCTCTCTTTAATTCTTCTCTAGACATGGCTTTTCCAAGCATAGCATAGATAGTAAATAGGACTTAACTGCTGGCCAAACAATTAAGCAATTAAACACAGAATTAAAGAAACAACCATATACGGATGAATTATAATCAAGATCAAGTAAGTTTCAAACCACAATAATTATGGCTACATCACAACCCCAGAATAATAGATGTTTAGCGATTCATATTCATACAAGACTCAACAACAATAATCTTAAACACAAGATGAACAAGTAAGTAAAAGAAAGTTTGAATAAAACTCTTTTGATTGTTGCTTCAAGGTAGTATTCTTCTTCCTCCTCCTTATCTCAAGAGTCTTCAATGGAATTCTTCTCCCTTCTTCAATAGTATTTTTCCACTCCATTCCTTCCAAATCTGATCTATCCCATTATGTAACTTTTTCTTCTTTTATTCCTTAGTGGATTCCACCCCATTTGAAAAAATAGTCACTTAATCATTAATTTCTGGAACTGGAATAGTGCGTGCGCGCTAATCCCACACTAATGCCCGCGCATATGGAGTTTCATTCTGCCCGGAATCTAATACCCGTGCTAATGCCCACTCTAGTGGGGTTTTTGCTATATCATTCTTTTTGCTCAAATTTCCACTTGATCACTGTGAGCACGTGATTTTCGCCCTAAGCAAATAATTCCAATATTAAAAAATAAATAAGATTTTTGATATGCAATTATGTGCTTAATTAAAATAAAGTGTGTGACTGTGATTAAAACAATCTGAAATTAAAAAAAGAATTAATTAGAAAATGTCACAAAGAATAAAGAATTAAAGAAAATTAACAAAAATACAAATATACAAGAATATTAAAGAAAAATAGCAAAAAAAGTCATAAAAATACCAGAAAAATTGGGAAAAAAATAGGAAAATAAAAGAGAAGCAATAATTGAAAAGAATACAAAAGGAGAAAAATAAAATAAAAAAGAAAAATATAAAGAAATAGTTAAATACACAAGAAAATACATAAGGAATACAATAAATTGGGCCAAAATTCAAGCCCAAAGTGTAACAGCCCAAAGGACTACACTGTCCGGTCCAATTATTAAAGGAAACAACGGCGTTTGGAAGGAATTAATCCTAGTCGTCCAAATAACTGATCAAACGGACACTATTGAGTCTTATTAAATAAATCAAATGATGGAGCATTGGCCATTAAATCTCAGTCGTCTATCTTGTTAATCCAACAGATCTGAATAATGGTCTATTAAGCCGCTATCGTTTTGAAGGTAAAAAGATCTGGGCCGTTCATCCTAGCAAATCTAACGGTGGAAAACTAGCAACCTAAGATAGGTATATAAAATCAGACTCTTGTTCATTTAGAGACCAAACGATACACGCCTCTACTAAACACCAAACCCTAGCCGCCCTTCTCCCATCGTCTTCTTCGTTTCCTTCATCATCTTCATAGAGACTGGCCTGTATTCATGGTCGTCTCCAACCACTCTCGACCCCAAACTTCACTCTTTCTTCCTTTCTCACCCAAGACCACCCTGAAACTTTAGAAAAACCAGAAAAACTTCCACATTCTTGAAAGTCCGGTCACCGGAATCTTTGTCGGTGACCTTTAATCTTTGAACCCATCTCCCAAAATAACACCCTAGAACCACTACGAGGGGATATTTCACCCTACATAGTTGATTTCCTTCGAATCTCACTGTAAGTGCTCGAATATTCAAAAGAAGTTCGTCGGAACCCTACCTCCAGAGAACATCCAAACAAGATCCACCCCAAAAACACCCCAATGAACACTCAGAACATCTTTCCACCCTCCAAAACCCAAAAAATAAACTTGTTTAAGTAAATTTGGAAAAAATAAGACTTCGAGTCTCTGAATTCTTGGAGACTGGAAGAAAAGAAAAGAAAACGAAAAAGAGAAGAAAGAAAGAAATAAGGAAGCACATGAGACATATCATGCTAAGCTAAGTACATTAGCCTTCTGTCTTCTGTAGTTTAATCTTTTTGCATGTTCTTTGTGTAATTGTTTTCCTTATTTTCTGTAGTTAATCATCGTAGGTTTTCTGTTTTTTAAGTTTCTTATACTTTAATCTTCTACATATCTTCTAATTGTTTTATCTTCTGATTTCTATACTCCTTTGCATATTCTAGTTTGATAATTTTCTGAGGGTTTCTATCATTAGCCTATCATATATCCTGTTTATTACGCCTAACTGATATATTTAGCTTTTTAAGGTTTTTCTATAAGTCAACATATGAATTTGGTGTAAATATGCTTCTTTATGTCTGATTTGTAAACTATGCCTAAGTTTGAAATTATGAGTTAGTTAATTGGGATTCAACCATTATCTAATTTCCCTCTGAGTTTTGGTTAATTGATAAGTGATTTTTGATTGAGGCTGTGTGTGCAAAATGACATAAGATGGCTGTATTTGTAATGAATTCATATGTTAGACTATGATTCATCATACTTTGCTTTATGGTATAGGTTATAGCTGTAATAGACAAGTGTGATTAATAAATTGGTTATTATTGAAAAGTAACCTAATCTGGCTATAAGTGAAATGATTTAAGACTGTGTGATTAATAAGGCCAGTCCTGAAATATTGGAGTGGCTAATTTTGCAAATTTAAGTCTAAATAATAAACAGGCTAGTCCTGCAAATCCAATTCCAATTATTTAAGTAATAATAAAAGGGCTACCTTATAAAAGAGGTTAAAATTGAAAGAACAAAGGTTAAATCTGGCCAAGTCTTAAATGATTTGGAATATCTGGTCAGTTCTTAAATACTAGCTAAACCTAGGATACCCAGACTATTAACAGGTCGGGTAAATAACAAGTAATAATAGGGGTATGAAAGGAATAAGAAATGGCATAGTTGTAGATTTAATAGAGCTTGCAGGGATAAAATAGACTTTCAGGCTTAGTATTTCTGCAATAAGGCATAAAATAAAGGGTAAAACGGACCTAATAAAAAGCCATAAATGTTAAAATCCTTGGCAAGTGAGGGCACTATAGTAATAGACCATTAAAAGAAGCAAAAAGAATGCCCTAGAACCTTCCAGCAAGGGCTGGAAGGCTTTTCAAATCTGAAATAACTTATTTCAAATAAGGTGCTAAACTACAATTAATTTGAGAATTAATGGGAGGGAACATATAATAAGATTTTTGAATTTCCCTCTCAAAATTTCACCAAAAACATCTATAAATAGGCTGTAACTAAGCCTGAAAAAGGGCAGGATTCTAGAAATTCAGAGAAAACTTTCTGAAATTAAGAGTGATACACCACAAATAGAGAGTGAAATTCTGAGTATAGTCGAGTGCAATTTTGAAATTCAATTAGGATCTTCTGCTATTCTACACTGTTGGATTCGATTGGGTTTTCTTCAATTCTATTCTTAGGATTGCTTATCTACTGAATTTGAAGAGTATACTCGACTATATTTGTTGTGTTGCTATGATTTGCTCTCTATTGATTTTGCTGTTGTGATCACTGACTATCCTTCATATTCATCTGCATTCTAGACTCATAAATTTCCTTTTGCTGAATCAGGTACACAGTTCTTATCCAAATATGTAACTGCAGCTGATTTGAGGAAATAAATACTATGAGTTATTTCAGAAGAAAGCTTTTCTGTTGTATTTCATGTGTTCTTATTTTTATCGCATGATTAGATCCACTGTAATTTGATAGGAACAAATGTAATAGTTAAATATATGCAAAACTCGAACAATGTAATAGATATAGTAGTATAGAATACTTGTAGATATAATCACCCTAAACTTAGTTTAAAAACAGGTTAACTAATTAAAATCAATTCACCTAGTTAAGAATAATTTCATAATCTGCATAATAACAACATTAGACTTCATGAATTAGAATCTGATAGTTAAATATGATCGACTTCGTTAGAATCTGTTTCTTCACTTCAAATAGATCAATAACCATTTCAAATAAGAGTGAGTTAGAATCAGTAACAAATTGGCATAGTTAAGTGTAATATCATTGTTCGAAACAGTGGAAATTAGTAGCTTATTGTTAAAGTTCTATTAGTAATCGATAATTATGATCAAAATAGTATGAGTTACAATTAGTGGTTAATAATTGTTCAATTGGCATAGTTAAGTAATATGTCGTTGTTAAAGTGCATGAAATAGTAGTCTGTCGTTCAGATTCAATTAGTGATAGGTGATTGGGATTTAGAATTAATATTGTTAAACCTGTACTTCTATTTTTTTCTATGAAATAAATTGTCATTTGGTTAATTGTATCTACTGTGTTAAGCATTTGTATATCTCTTATGGAATTTCAATTCTGTTTCTCATTTCTCTCGATTGGTTTGGGATCGACAGACGATATGGGCCCAGATTCAATTGGACTCACCTCCGGGTCCCTGAATAATAATTCTTACATATTTTGGGTTTTCAAAACCCAGTTATGTAAGCTGGACTGTTAAATTCTAGTCCATAGACGTCCAGGCCTGGAAATGGAAATAATAGGCCTGGACATGATTCTGAAATTACAATGCCAGTTAAAGATAGTTAAGGAAAACCCAAAAATAGAAAATGTAGCATTTGTTAGGATTGGACTACTAAACAATAACGGGACGAGTCTCGATAAGAACAAAATACGCGGGGCCCCCATATAAATAATAATAAGTGATAGATTCAAGAAGATCGTTTAGCAAATTCCTCAGTCTTTCCTAAAGTATAATAAACCGTTACACGTTATAGGCACGATTTTGAATAAACATTCCTTAATAAGAGTGCACATCTAATGTGACTCAAATCCTAAATCTCGACGAAGCTGAAACGTCTTTAAGTCACAGGTGTACTGGTTACGGTGTGACTCAAAATACATTTTCGCGACGTCGCAAGTCATAAAATATTAAAAATGAAACATGCACATGTTCTAAAAAGCATATAACGAAATCAAGTAAAGTAAAAAACGATAGTTGAGCGGCCGTGCTAAAACCACGGAATGCGGGAGTGGCTAACAGCTTATCCCGGGTTAACAGAATTCCTTATCCGGATTTCTTGTTGTGCGGACTATTTAAACAAAGTCAACTTCCTCGGATTCAATATTAACCGGTGACTTGGGACACCATTATCTTCCCAAGTGGCGACTCTGAAACTTTAAATAAAATCCCGTTCTGATTGTCCTTAAATTGGAAAAACTTCTTCCTCGTTGTTATTATTATATCCCTTCCCGGGTGTATTGGTAATTAACAAGGTATACCTTATTCTCCTTTTCGGGAAATAGAAACATAGTAAAAAAGGGAGGAGTGACAGCTCTGGCGACTCTGTTGGGGATAAGCAACCCAGAACTTCGGTCAGGGTTTAAGAATTCGAGCTCGATTGAATTGTCGTTCTTGATGTTATTTGACTTCATTATATGCTTTGATCAACGTGCTACGTGTTTACCGCTTTGATATTACATGGATTGCATATATATAATTGTGCCAAAAACCCTTCTCTTCTTACCCCCGGGGATGTGCTTACTGGTTGAGACTCCCCTTTCTATTAAGTTATATCAAAAATAAGAAATAGAGGCTGGATAAGTTACAAAGCCTAATGACCCGCGGGTCCTCGGTACGTAGCCCCCTCCTCGATCCGAGTTGTCCACTCGGGTATACGGTCTAGCACCATATGAAACAACAGGATATTGAACCTAGGTCTACGTCGATTATTTGCATCACATCTGACTTAGGGGACTCAACACAGGGGTTGGGTCCGTTTAGGACAGGTGACCCAAAATATTAAAGACCGAGCATATTATATGTTGTATTTATTTGTCCTGGATCATTATGCGGACCGGCAGAATCCCTGAAAACAAAAATAAAGAGAAAATCTAGAATAAAAAATATTTAAATGTTGGCAAAACGCTGTCAAAATTTGAAAAGAAAGTCTGAAAAATAGGTGAAATAATACAGTTGAAATAATTGGTCACATAACAATCTGACCGAACTACGCAAGTTTGATTCTCGCCATTAGGTGGGATATGTAGGCAACCCTTGACGGGTCCAACCACTCTTTTAGAAAATGAGCAAAAAATATTGAGTTTTAGATTTCAATAAATCAAAGTGATTTCTATTTTTAGAAATAGCCGAATGTTCCGAAAGGACGCCGGAAGGCTGTTATTGCAAAAAATGGCCGCTTTGAAGTCATGTCTTTCTCTTCTCAAAATAAATAGCCTAAAAAGCCTAATTCTTTCAGAAAAATGAAAATTGTCTTTGAAAAAATATTTTCTCTTTTTCTAAATAAGATCGCCTTTAATAAATGTGCAGGATGAGCACAGTACAAAAATGAACCGTTTGCTTTAATGAATAAAATCCCTTTGGAGTTGAGACTATGGTGGAACGATCTGGGTCAAGAAGGACAGGTTTGAGTCAAACGATATATAAAGGAGCTTACTAGGTTGATGGACATAATACCCCGTGGTGATATCATTCGGGCCCTCGTCACTTGTTGGGATCCTGCGCATAATGTTCTACACTTCTCAGATTTTGAGCTCACTCCTACATTAGAAGAAGTTTCTTATTAAATTAGGAAATATGAGGTTCCCCTGAAGGATAAATACCCGGTGGCTCCAAGGGTAATTACAGTGCACAAATTTCTCGATTCCCTGAAAATCGCTAGGAACGTCCATAATGAAGACTTGGCTCATGGATTTTGTACTTTGAGTTTCATCTACCGTAGATATGGTAATATTGGGGGATTTAACGACCCTACGAAAAAACTCTGCAGTAAATCTAACCGAGTCAAGTGGGAATAGCATAGGCGGTTCGCCTTTATAGTGGCATTCCTGGGATTAGTCATATTCCCGAGGAAAGATGAAAATATTGATATAAGGGTCGCCGGGGTTTCCAGTACTCTTTTTGTGCAAGATAATAGCACACTGGCACTGATGATTGTAGTTGATATCTTCTGTGCCCTCACATCCTGTAAAGCAGGGCATGACTTCTTCGAGGGATGCAATTTGATTCTCCAGATATAGTTGAAAGAACATTTGTGTAGTCACCTTCAGTTCTTGAGTTACGGGTCATTTGAAAAGACATACATTGAAGATTTTTATATGAGAACAAAAGAAGTTAAGCTGCCAGAAGGAGCAAAAGGTTGGATTACATACTTGCGATCGTTGACTGCCAACCAAATTGATTGGGCATACGGATGGTTGCCCCTCAATGAGGTGATATACATGCCAACGGAAGGGTCGCATTTCTTGATCATGTGTCTTAAAAGCATTCAGCCTTATGCACAGTACAGGGTACTACAACAGCTTGGGAGATAACAGGTTATACCAAAAGATGGGGACCTCAGCTTACAAGCAGTAGAAATCAGTCCGGACAGACAATTCCCGGAAGCAACGATTCGACAGATTTGGAATAAATGCCAATGCTTGAGGGCAGACACTTGTGTGGGAAACCGAGCTCAAGGGGAACTATCAGCAGGATATGTTGCATGGTATTGTCCGGATGTTGAGCATGATGGACCAATGAAGAGTCCTCACATTCAAGAATTGCCCGAGCAGTCTAAGGAACACAAAGATTGGGTGGCCAAAGAAAAAGAGTACCGAGCCAGAATCAGCTTGTTAGAGAAACAATTCCAAGACATCAAATTCGAGAGCAGTTTACAGGTGGCATCCGACGAGGGAGAAAAGTAACAACTGAGAAAAGAGAATGAAAACTTGAAGGCTCAAATTGCAAAGATGAAACCGCAGCCAAAACCCCAGTTCGTCTAGCCCGAGATGAGAAATTGATTGAAAATCTTCGGCGCAAAGTGAATGACTATAGCTTTGATCTTGATAAAGCTCAAAAGGAGTTAGTTTGGGTTCTGAAACAACTGGCCAGAAATGCTGAGGAAAGAGTTAGAATGGTTTAGCGATTACAAGATGAACACAAGGTTGAGGTAGCCCGATTAAGAAACAAAATCATTATAGTCGAAGTCAAAAGTAGCAAGCAAACCAAAGAGTTTGAAGTAGAGAGAGAACATTGCTACATGGCTATGGCTCGGTTAGAGTTGGAGCTACAACAACTACAAAAGGAGAAACAACAAACATTAGACGCTCGTGCCAAACAGATTGGTAGGCTGCTTCGGGAAAAAGGGGTCATCGGAGAAAGAATCGGCAACATTGCTCAGTAAATCGCAAGAAAATTCCAATTGTGTGAAGATATGTCCCAGTCAACATTCACATCAGCAATAAAGTTCTTTGTAAAGCAAGTAATGACCAACCTAGAGAAACTCCAAAGTGGATTTGCATATAGGCCCGCAGCAAGACCGAACGATATATCGCGGGCACTAGGAGCTTTAATGTATTCATAGGGCATGCATTTTGTATTTGTATTTTTTTCTGCATTTGTAGTACAATATCATTTGTAACCAAAGTTTCGAGTATCAATGCAAAATTAAAAAAGAAGTGTTTGTTATTTTTTTCATTTTTATACAAATTGCATGGGCGATAGGCAAACGTGTAGGAAAAAAAAAAGCAAAAACGAAAAAAAAAGAGTAATGGAAAAAAAGAAAACAAGAAAAATAAACAAATAGAAAAGCAATGAAAAACAGAGGTGACAAGGAAAACGGTGGTTCAAAGAGGAATAAATGCCGGGATAATGCATAATGACTAAGGCAAAAGTTGTGATTCTTAATTGTGATGTTATACCTCTTATGAGCTAACAATTAACGAGTTTTGTTGTTGATGAGTATCAGATTTTCAGTTGGCAACTGGCATTTTGGCACATCACACCTACAATACATGTTCAAAAGCTATGACTAAAGCAGTGACTCAGGAGATCGAGCCCACTATTATGGATCCGGTACAGGAGGCAGAAATTATAGACGTTGCTAGTATGAAAGAGCAGATGTATAAATTAAGGCAGCAAATGTCGGAGATGTACCAGGCCTGGTCTAGGGGTCAACTTTTGCCTTCCCATCCAGCCAACCCAGCATACGTCCCTCCTACAAACCTAAAACCTAAACCACCCACTATGAATTCATCCTCCACATACCCAAACTACCAATATTACTATGCTACAACTTCACAAGCACCCCCACCATTGTCCAAACAAGTTCCATCACCACCACCTCAGGTCGCTCCGGTATAAGTGGCACCGCCACCCGCTGCTCTTCACAAATCTTCCAGTGAGCCCGTGTTCCATGTTCAGGACACTCATTATTATCCACCAGAGCCAACATTCAGGCAACATGACTCCTACACACCGCTCATGGACACGACAGAAGAGGGAAAGCCTATCAGAAATTTGGAATAGAAGAGATGGCCCGTAAGATGAAAAGTCTTGAACAGTCCTTCGTAACATACAAGGGCTAGGAGGCCAAGTGAGTGTTGTGTATAAAGATTTATGCTTGTTTCCGGAGGTACAACTCCCGGCTGGGCTTAAGCTACCCAAGTTTGATATGTATGACGATCACGGGGATCCAGTAGCCCATCTGAGGGGTTACTGTAGTAAAATGTGTGGAGCAGGGGGAAGAGATGACTTACTTATGGCTTATTTTAGCCAAAGCTTAAGCGGTTCAGCACTGGAATGGTATACTCGACAGGATCATACCAGGTGATTCATCTAGGATGACCTAGCTCAATCATTTGCCAACCATTTCCAATACAATCTAGAGATTATCCCTGACAGTCTATCATTAACTAAAATGGAGAAGAAACCCAGGGAAAGTTTCCGGGAATACGGGTTCAGGTGGAGGGAGAAGGCTGCACGAGTAGACCCTCCCATGAAGGAATCAGAAATGGTGGACTGTTTTCTACAGGCTTTGGAGCCAACTTACTATGGTCACCTGGTATCGGCAATTGGAAAAACCTTCAACGAGGTGCTCAAGATGGGAAGCTTTGTATAAGAGGGGTTAAAGACAAATAAGATCATGAGTGTCACGCCCCAAATCGAGGAACATGACCGGCGCCTGACCGGGTTGCCCCAGTCAAGCGGACCTGGGTGCCTTTCATTCCCACGCGTTACCCCTGTGATGACTGTTTCTCATTAACCAAATATATTACTAATCATAATTGATTTCACATTAAACAAATAAAATGATACGAGTGATTCATTAACAAGATTTCAATTTTTACAACGCCGACATAACACAATATATATACATAAGACTGGAGTCCCACAGTTTACATGTCTACAGAGCCTCTAGGATACAAAAGGGAAATACAATACTTGCCGGTAACAAGGCTCCGGCTATACCTTACAAAACCAAAATGAAATCTAAACCAAAGTGGCATGAACTACACAAGGCCCCGAGGAAGAAAGGGGCTCACCAAAATGGGCAGTGGAAGGAGAAGGATACTACTGCCGATGAGCTGAAGTGCCTGCTACTGATCCACCTACAATCATGACACGGATGTAGCGCCCCCGGCAAAAGGGACGTCAGTACACTTGAATTGTACTGGTATGTATGGACAAACTTTGTCCCAAGTAAACTCAAGCCATTAAATTACATCAACAATTAATTAAGCCAGCCAACCATGTTTCCACATTTTCCTCATTTCAAATAATTCTCACACAAAGCACTTTCTACGATCAACCAATTTAACAATAACCAATCAATCACGTAAAGCACAAGTAGTCAAACAAAGGGGCAATCGGTGCCCCACAGGTTGCAAACTCTCCTGCTGTCTCCTTTCACAATTTCACATTATTGATTTTTGTATCAATTTTCAATAGCGATTTCGATCGCTTTCCATCACTATTGCCCCTGACCACCCTTATTACCTCGGCCACCCTTATCACCCCAACCCACACCTTATTTCCTCATGTTGCGGCGCGCAACACGACCCCGCCTTACAGTTGAAAACACAACAATTTCAAACAGCAGATAAGGTACTACACACGATTTCAACAAGTTCAAATAAGCAACTTACACATTGGTTCATGTTCTCAATTTCTTCTCAAGCCAATATCAAAACCAAGTTACTAGTATTCCAAAATCGAAAATGCCCACGTAATCATGTTCAACAATTTACCACAATTAAGGTGTTTCAAATTCCTTCCACAATAAGCCAAATATGCCATCACAATGGTTGTTCCCAATTCTTTACCAATCTCGATTACCTTTTTATCTTTCAATTCATATTTCATACCACACACAGTTCAACATCAATCAAATGCTCGACAAGGAAATCAAAGAATTACGTAAAATTTCTCAATTTGACACATGCCAAAACAATTCGCACACATTTGGGCGATTTTACAAGAATCAAAATTAGCCATACATACCTGGTGATGAGTTTTCTTCCGTTAACTTCCTACTTTATGCTTACCACGCTATCTTACTCTTGCCAACCTTGTTATTGAAGACTCTTACTTCTACTCACTTCTTTTTACTAAAAATCAAGTTCAATAATCATGCATGAGTGTAAAAATTCTATTTTTAAAAGCTATTATATGCAAACCTCTCTTTACCCAATTAAAACTGAAAGTCAAAGAAAATAGTTAGGGTTTTTACCTTGAAAAGATTGGGGAAGTTGAATCCTTGTCCTAAGATCCCTTGGAATTAAGATAGTTGGAACAATCTTTGAAGATGAAAGATTTCTCTCTCTAAAAACCCTCTCTTCTCTCTCTAATTTTGGTGAGATGATATGATAAAATGAAGAAGAAAGGTGTTATATTAAAGAAGAGATCGGGTCAAAATGTTACAAAAATCTGGGCCGGGGTCAATTATGCGGTGCACTATGCGACCGCGGAATCAACATGCGGTCCGCATAGTGACCGCAGAATTGCCCCAAATTTTACACAGGTTCTGTTAAGGAATGCGGCCAGAATGCGGTCCGCATGCTTGATCTGCGGTCGCAAAATGCACCGCAGATTTGACATGCGATCGCATATCGACCGCACATTTGACACGATTTTTGGGAAACTCTCTGGAACGTTTTGCGGCAAGAATGCGGTCCGCATATCAGGTTTGCGGTCGCATTCTTGACCACATATTTGACATTTTTCGAAAAAATTAATTCTCTACATTTTTGAAACTTAAATCACTACCAAGGGTCCGAACCGCGGCGCGCATTCCTAACACATTTATTCGGACCATGACACCATAGCTACTAGGTTTTATGCACAATTATTTTACGGGGCCTTACATCCTCCCCCCCTTAAGATCATTCGTCCTCGAATGAGGATTTTGAAATAAATAAATTGGTTTTGAAAGACATGATATGCAAGCTATCAAAATTTTGACTAACTCTTATATTTTAGAAAACTTTCGCTAGAGTTTCCTTTGTATTATGGACATATCCACCTGTCAGAGGGCCCCCGAAACACATTACCAAACAACAATACACAAATACAACACCTTTCACAACTGGTATACACTTTCTTACCTCAACGAATGCACATATTCTATCACATTGTTACAATTGCACATAAACTAGTCACTTTAATGAATTCTCACCTTATTTAACCATTTTAACACACCATGTACACTTAACAAACCATTACCAATCTAAACTTACTATTAGTTGTTTATTTAACACCCAAATATTTATAAGGATTTCATTTATCAAGAAAGGTTCAAGTGACCCAAGGTAACAACATATTTAACTCATTACAAAATGAAGGGGACTTTACTAATACGAAGAGGGAAACAACTTAGACAAGATGACAGTTACTAAGAGTAGGAGGGTCACCTAATTTCTTCTAGGCTTGATCGAACAAATGGGGGTACTTTTCCTTCATCTCTTTTTCCGCTTCCCATGTGGCCTCCTCAACTTGTTGACTTTGCCACAATACTTTAACAGAGGCAACTTCCTTATTTCTCAACTTACGGACTTGCCTATCAAGAATGGCAACTGGAACTTCTTCATATGACAAATCTTCATTAACCTCTATAGCTTCGACCGGCATGATGGTGGATGGATCTCCAATCACTTTCTTCAACATGGACACATGGAATATCGGGTGCACTGATGACATCTCAGGAGGCAACTCTAGCCTATAAGCAACTTGACCAATCCTTTGAACGATTCGATATGGCCCGACATACCTAGGACTCAATTTCCCTTTCTTTCCGAATCGCATGACTCCCTTCATAGGAGATACCCTCAAGAACACCCAATCATCGACTTGAAACTCCAAATCCCTTCGACGAACGTATGCATAGGACTTTTGACGACTCTGTGCTGTTTTCATTCTCTCCTGAATAACCTTGACCTTTTCCATAGCTTCGTACACCATATCCGGCCCTAGCAATTCCGCTTCACCTACCTCAAACCACCCGATTGGCGATCTACATCTTCTCCCGTACAATGCCTCAAATGGGGCCATCTGAATGCTAGCATGATAGCTGTTATTGTAAGCAAATTCTATCAGTGGCAAGTGTTCATCCCAATTATCTTTAAAATCTAAGACACAAGCCCGCAACATATCTTCAAGCGTCTGAATGGTCCGCTCGGCCTGTCCATCGGTCTGTGGATGGAAAGCTGTGCTGAGATTCACCCGAGTTCCCAAACCTTGCTGAAACTTCTTCCAAAAGTTAGCGGTGAACTGAGCCCCGCGATCTGAGATGATAGAAAGTGGAGTGCCATGAAGGCTTACTATCTCTTTGATGTACAATCTTGCATATTGCTCCGCAGTATCAGTGGACTTGACAGGCAGGAAGTGAGCTGATTTGGTGAGTCGATCTACTATCACCCATACTGAATCGAACTTACGCTGAGTGCGAGGTAACCCCACCACGAAATCCATATTGATCATCTCCCATTTCCACCTTGGTATTTCTATAAGCTGAGTTAATCCACTAGGCCGTTGATGCTCGGCCTTCACTTGTTGACAGTTCGGACATTTAGCTACAAAGCCTGCCACATCCCTTTTCATACCGTTCCACCAATAAATCTCCTTGAGATCGCGATACATTTTCGTTGAACCAGGGTGCACAGAATACCTGGAAGTATGAGCCTCTGCCATCACTCTTTCCCGAAGCTCGTCCACATCCGGAACACATAGCCTATCTTGACACCGCAATACACCATCTTCGATGCTGAGTACAAATGCTGAGGTCTTGTCATTCATGACTGCTTCCTTCACCCGAACCAATGTTGGATCCATGAACTATTTTTCCTTGATTTCCGCGACCAATGATGATTCTGCTCCATTATGCACCAAGATATCCCCCTCGTCTGACGCCGAAATACGAACCCCCAAGCTGGCTAATTGGTAGACCTCTCGAGCCAGGGGTCTCTGATCCACACCCAAATGAGCCAAACTACCCATGGATTTCCGACTAAGAGCGTCGGCTACCACATTTGCCTTCCCTGGATGGTACAATATGTCCATATCGTAGTCCTTGAGTAGTTCTAACCACCGCCGCTGTCTCAGATTCAGCTCTTTCTGCTTGAACAAATATTGGAGGCTCTTGTGGTCTGAAAACACATCTACATGAACCCCATAAAGATAGTGTCGCCATATTTTCAAGGCAAACACAACAGCTTCAAGTTCCAAATCATGCGTCGGATAATTCTTTTCATGGTTCTTGAGTTGCCTGGAAGCATAAGCTATAACCTTTCCGTGCTGCATCAATACACATCCCAAACCGACTATGGAGGCATCACAATAGACTACAAATCCCTCTGTGCCTTCTGGCAAGGCCAATACTGGTGCCGAGGTCAATCTTGACTTCAATTCTTGGAAACTTTTCTCACATGCTTCGGACCACTGGAACTTAACTGCTTTCCGTGTCAATTTAGTCAATGGGGAGGCGAGGGTTGAGAATCCCTCTACAAACCTCCGATAGTACCCTGCCAGACCCAAAAAGCTGCGAATCTCTGTCGGGGTCGTGGGTCTAGGCCAATCTTTCACTGCTGCAATCTTCTGAGGATCCACCATAATTCCCTCACTGGAAATAACATGCCCTAGAAAAGCTACGGACTCCAACCAAAACTCACATTTTGAGAACTTGGCATACAATTGATGCTGAAGAAGGGTCTGCAATGCTGCTCTGAGGTGAACGGCATGATCTTCCCTGCTCCGAAAGTAGATGAGAATATCGTCAATGAATACAATCACAAAGGAATCTAGGAATCGCTTGAAAACCCGATTCATAAGGTCCATGAAAGCTGCTGGGGCATTAGTTAGCCCAAAAGACATGACCAAAAACTCGAAGTGACCATAACGAGTTCTGAAGGCGGTCTTAGGAATATCCTGCTCCCTGATTTTTAGCTGGTGGTACCCAGACCGTAAATCAATCTTTGAGAAGAACTTCGCTCCCTGCAATTGGTCAAACAGATCATCCACTCGAGGCAAAGGATATTTATTCTTGATGGTGACTTTGTTGAGCTGCCGATAATCAATACACATTCGAAGTGACCCATCATTCTTTCTGACAAAGAGAACCGGAGCACCCCATGGCGACACACTCGGTCGTATGAACCCTTTCTCTAATAAATCCCTCAGTTGCTCCTTTAACTCCCTTAACTCTGCTGGCGCCATTCTGTATGGTGGAATGGATATTGGCTGAGTATCCGGCATTACATCGATCCCGAAATCAATCTCCCTATCCGGCGGGATGCCTGGAAGCTCATCTGGAAACACTTCAGGAAATTCATTCACAATTGGCACGGACTCGAGGGTAGGCACATATGAGGTGGTGTCCGTTACCGAACCAGGTGATAGATACACCCTTTCTTAATCATCTTCGAAGCCTTAAGGTAGGAAATAAACCTACCCTTGGCACTACACCATTTCCTCTCCATTCAATAACTGGCTCATTAGGGAACTCGAGCCTCATAACCCTCGTTCGATAGTCAAGTTTGGCAAAGCACGAATAGAGCCAATACATCCCCATAATTACATCAAAATCTACCATCCCAAGCTCAATAAGATCGGCTGTGGTATCACGACCACCCACCGTAACAACACAATTCCTATAGACTCGTGAGGGTGTAATAGAATCACCGATAGGAGTCGACACAGAGAACGGCTCATGAAGCTGTTCGGGTACTATCCCAAAACTTGAAGCAATGAATGGAGTAACATAAGACAAGGAGGACCCTGGATCGATAAGGGCATAGCAATCAATAGTGTGAACAGACATGATACCTGTAACAACATCTGGGGAAGCCTAGGCATTTTGGCGGCCACTCGATGCATAAAATCGGCTAGGTCCACCCTACCACGAGCTCCGCCCCTAGGCTGCGCCACGCCTGCTGCTGCTTGCGGGTACGCGGCTAATGATGTAGCGGTGAAGAAGCCGGATGAGCGAGCGGATCCCTACCTATCACCGACGGGGTGCACGGCGATCCCGCTGAATGTGACCTCTCACCCCGCACCCGAAGCACCCCTGGAAGGTCAAGGTAGCAAGTTTATGTATGAAATCTCCCACGCTTGGGGCATGTAGGTCTCCCTCGCTGCTGGGATCTCGCCCGGGATGACCGGACGGCGAGACCTCCTGGCTGTCTGAACCAGGTCTCGAGTAACTGCCCTGCTGATGACCGTGCACGGATGGCGGTGCACTCGCGGAGGAGCTGAGCATATGGGCGGGATGGCCACGATGACCCTCTCGCAGAGTGATCTCCACTGAACGACCCGTTGATCGGAGCCTGCTGCTGCTTTCTCTTCTGCCGCGAATCTTCGATTTCATGGCCTCTGTGGCACCGAGCAAACCCACGATCCTCCCATAGTTCATGTATGAGTGCAAAAGCTGCCGTGGCGGCCTCATTCACCACCAAAGGGCTAAGGCCATGAACAAACCGTCGAACCTCGGGCATCCATGGTCGACACTAAATGAGGAGCATGCTTGGACAACCTTACGAACTCCGTATGATACTCCCAAACACTCATCTTGCCATGTTTGAGAACCTCGAACTCGGTGGCACGGTCTGCCATTGCCTCGGCGGGTAAGAAGTGGTCCGTAAATGCATCCGCGAACTCATCCCATCTGGCCGGGAGGGCTCCGTTCTTCACGGGAATCCTCCCGCATTTCGAACCATGAACGTGCCGCTCCGTTCGGCCTGTGAGAGGCCAACTCTACCCTACTATATACGTAGTCTTCATCCACTGCGAGGGTCTTGTATATCTCGTCAAGGAATTCTGTGGATCGGCCTACTAGATCGGTGCTGAAAAGTGCAGGAGGAGCCAATCGCAGAGCGGTGGACTGCGGAGCCGAAGGAATCTCCCCGTCCGCTGGAGGATGCGGGGGCATCATGGGATCTCTGGGCCTGGACGGCCACTAGCTGTGTTAACATATGGATGGATCCCCTAAGTTCTTCATTAGAGATACCGGAGCCCGAAGCGGGAACTGTATTTGAGTCAGGAACACGGCAGGAGGAATGGTGGCATTCTCTGCCGCGGCTGGAATAGGGACACTTGGGTTTTGAACAGGATGGGTCAAGCAAATTCGGGACTGGTGGGTCATTCTCTCCCACGGCATCGGGTACATGATTAACGATGCACTTGGGCCGGCATTGGCCCTAAGGCCGAGTCTAGCCTTCTTCTTAGGTGCCATATTCTGAAAATTTGGGAACAAGGCGCGAATTAGACACGGATATCTCCAAATTGCACTTTACCGCACGATATAGATTAACAAAGAAGTAGGTAAATTCCTAAATGCCCGTGTAGCCCCCTACTTATATGATGTGGTCGACAACACACCTATAAGAAGGGCACTACTAGACATGGCTCCGAGACATCCTAGGACACTTTAAAACCTTAAGCTCTGATACCAAGTTTGTCACGCCCCAAATCGAGGAACATGACCGGCGCCTGACCGGGTTGCCCCAGTCAAGCGGACCTGGGTGCCTTTCATTCCCACGCGTTACCCCTGTGATGACTATTTCTCATTAACCAAATATATTACTAATCATAATTGATTTCACATTAAACAAATAAAATGATACGAGTGATTCATTAACAAGATTTCAATTTTTACAACGCCCGACCTAACACAATATATATACATAAGACTGGAGTCCCACAGTTTACATGTCTACAGAGCCTCTAGAATACAAAAGGGAAATACAATACTTGCCGGTAACAAGGCTCCGGCTATACCTTACAAAACCAAAATGAAATCTAAACCAAAGTGGCATGAAGTACACAAGGCCCCGAGGAAGAAAGGGGCTCACCAAAATGGGCAGTGGAAGGAGAAGGATACTACTGCCGATGAGCTGAAGTACCTGCTACTGATCCACCTACAATCATGACACGAATGTAGCGCCCCCGGCAAAAGGGACGTCAGTACACTTGAATTGTACTGGTATGTATGGACAAACTTTGTCCCAAGTAAACTCAAGCCATTAAATTACATCAACAATTAATTAAGCCAGCCAACCATGTTTCCACATTTTCCTCATTTCAAATAATTCTCACACAAAGCACTTTCTACGATCAACCAATTTAACAATAACCAATCAATCACGTAAAGCACAAGTAGTCAAACAAAGGGGCAATCGGTGCCCCACAGGTTGCAAACTCTCCTGCTGTCTCCTTTCACAATTTCACATTATTGATTTTTGTATCAATTTTCAATAGCGATTTCGATCGCTTTCCATCACTATTGCCCCTGACCACCCTTATTACCTCGGCCACCCTTATCACCCCAACCCACACCTTATTTCCTCACGTTGCGGCGCGCAACACGACCCCGCCTTACAGTTGAAAACACAACAATTTCAAACAGGAGATAAGGTACTACACACAATTTCAACAAGTTCAAATAAGCAACTTACACATTGGTTCATGTTCTCAATTTCTTCTCAAGCCAATATCAAAACCAAGTTACTAGAATTCCAAAATCGAAAATGCCCACGTAATCATGTTCAACAATTTACCACAATTAAGGTGTTTCAAATTCCTTCCACAATAAGCCAAATATGCCATCACAATGGTTGTTCCCAATTCTTTACCAATCTCGATTACCTTTGTATCTTTCAATTCATATTTCATACCACACCACACGTAGTTCAACATCAATCAAATGCTCAACAAGGAAATCAAAGAATTACGTAAAATTTCTCAATTTGACACATGCCAAAACAATTCGCACACATTTGGGCGATTTTACAAGAATCAAAATTAGCCATACATACCTGGTGATGAGTTTTCTTCCGTTAACTTCCTACTTTATGCTTACCACGCTATCTTACTCTTGCCAACCTTGTTCTTGAAGACTCTTACTTCTACTCACTTCTTTTTACTAAAAATCAAGTTCAATAATCATGCATGAGTGTAAAAATTCTATTTTTAAAAGCTATTATATGCAAACCTCTCTTTACCCAATTAAAAGCTGAAAGTCAAAGAAAATAGTTAGGGTTTTTACCTTGAAAAGATTGGGGAAGTTGAATCCTTGTCCTAAGATCCCTTGGAATTAAGATAGTTGGAACAATCTTTGAAGATGAAAGATTTCTCTCTCTAAAAACCCTCTGTTCTCTCTCTAATTTTGGTGAGATGATATGATAAAATGAAGAAGAAAGGTGTTATATTAAAGAAGAGATCGGGTCAAAATGTTACAAAAATCTGGGCCGGGGTCAATTATGCGGTGCACTATGCGACCGCAGAATCAATATGCGGTCCGCATAGTGACCGCAGAATTGCCCCAAATTTTACACAGGTTCTGTTAAGTAATGCGGCCAGAATGCGGTCCGCATGTTTGATCTGCGGTCGCAAAATGCACCGCAGATTTGACATGCGATCGCATATCGACCGCACATTTGACACGATTTTTGGGAAACTCTCTGGAACGTTTTGCGGCAAGAATGCGGTCAGCATGTCAGGTTTGCGGTCGCATTCTTGACCGCATATTTGACATTTTTCGGAAAAACGCATTCCTAAGACATTTATTCGGACCATGACACCATAGCTACTAGGTTTTATGCACAATTATTTTACGGGGCCTTACAATGAGTTATTCGGCTATTAAGGCCACTAACCAAGCAATACAAATTGGAACTGGAGGATCGATTGGCAAGAAGAAGAAGGATGAAATTGCGGTCATCGAGGGTAGATCATGGCCTCGGGGCCCCAATACATATTATCATCCACCTCGCCCATACCAACCATATCCACCAGCACCTTAGAACCCATCTCCGCCATATTATCCTCCCATCACTCCACATTTTTCCGTCCCACATGCTCAACCTTACCCACTTCCTCCACATGCATGGCGTATCCCAGCTCCACAAAATGTCTACCACGCATAAAATGCCTACCCGCCTTCTAAAACATACAATAATCCAAATTGACCCAATTTTCGTCCAGATCCAAAAGTAAGAGGAGATAGAGCCCAAAGAAAGAAAACATTTACTCCGTTAGAGGAGTCATATACAAGTCTTTTTCACCGCGTGAGAGAGCTAGGGATGTTAAGCCCTATTGAGCCAAAAATTCCAAACCCACCACCCAGAAACCTAGACCAATCAGTCCGATGTGAGTATTGTTCCTGGGCGCCGGGACATGATACAGGAAAGTGTTGGCGTTTAAAGTCAGCCATACAGGAACTTATTGATACAAGGAGGATCGAAGTGCAAGCTCCGGAAACTCCCAATATTACATAGAATCCACTGCCAACCCATCACGAGACGCATATGATAGAGTTGGAGCATGGAGAGAGCTATAGGAAACCTTCTCAATCAGTGATGATGATTAAAGCTAACAACAAGGTGGAAGGGGAAGTTGAAAAGGAGAAAGTATCAGCTGAGTTACCAATGAAGAAACCATCAGTGGTTGAGCCTGTGAAAGGTGTAGTGCCAGGAGCTAAGCCTTTGTTGACCGTGAATGGAGCTTATGTGGAATCTGTGTTTATCAAATCGGTGGTGCAGATGCCAGTTGTGAACACCAGGGCCATACCGTGGAACTATAATAAAGTTACAGTGATGTACAAGGGGAAGGAGGTTAAAGGAGAGGTCAAGGAAACACATGGCCTAACTCGCTCCGGGCGATTCTTTGCCCCGGAAGAGTTAAGGAAGACAAAAGTGGTAATAGAGAACCCGACTCATGTGAAGAAGGTAGTTACTGAAGAAGAAGCGGAAGAGTTCTTGAAAAAGATGAAGGCTCAGGACTATTCAATAGTGGAGCAATTGAGAAAAATGCCCGTGCAGATTTCATTGTTATCATTGCTAATTCATTCTGAAGAGCACAGGAAGGCGTTGATGAAAATTTTAAATGAAGCACATGTGCCTGAGAAGATTTCAATATGCCATTTGGAGAAAATCACGAATAAGATATTTGAGACAAACAAGATAACATTTTCAGATAATGAGTTGTCGCTTGAAGGAACGGAGCATAACAAAGCATTATATCTCACAGTCAAGTGTGAAGAATCTATAGTTACCCGTGTTCTGGTGGACAACTGGTCAAGTGCCAATATTTGCCCACTCTCAGCCTTGGGAAAGTTGAAGGTCAATCCTGATAGAATTCATCGGAACAACGTATGTGTACGGGGCTTTGATGGAGGTGGCAAGAATACTGTAGGGGACATTGTACTAGAGATTACTATCGGACCGGTGGATTTCAATATGGATTTAAAGGTGCTAGATGTTGCTGTTTCTTTCAATCTGTTATTGGGGCGTCCGTGGATCCACGCGGCGAAAGTTGTGCCATCCTCTCTGCATCAGATTGTAAAATTTGAATGGGAACAACAGGAGATCATAGTACATAGAGAAGATGATGTCTGCAATAATATCACACCATTCAAAGAAACTAAAGGAGATAAGGGCCCGTGGGTATATCAAGTCATGGACGCTGTGGTGGTAAATAAAATATCCGAGGGGGAGAACACGCCGATTCCCACAGTGGCTCCTACAGCAGTGATGGTAGCCAAGGAAATGATAAGAAATGGGTTTGAACCGGGGAAAGGCTTAGGGGTAACTCTACAAGGTATAACACAACAAATCCACTTGTCGGGCAGTAATAACACTTTTGGTCAGGGTTTCGAGCCAACCGTTGCCGATATCCAAAGAGCCAAGAAAATGAAGAAGAAAAATTGGTCCCTCCCAAAGCCTATTCCAAAACTATCTGATTCCTTTACTAGGCCTGGTACACGAAGACATTTGGCGACTCTAATGTCAAGTCGCGCTGAAATAAAACCAGATGCGGAACTCCTAGCAAGGTTCGGGATGCTATTTGAAGATGTGAATATGTTAGAGATGGGTGAGGGGATGAGTAAAATGGATGTTTAATTCGTGGGACCCTGCATTGCGCTTAATAACTAGGAAGCTACTCCCCTTCCGATCAGGAGGGAGTTGTGGTAGTTAGCTTTAAATATTTCATTTCCCCAAAAGTTGTCTTGTTTTGTAATACCACACCCCATCAAAAAAAAATGTATACAATACTTGTTACCTTTTTGAAAAATCAATGAAATGCAATTTCTTTCTTTCTCCCATTTTTGCCTTATTTTAGTTTTCTTCTTTTGTACAGTTCAATATTTGCTGATTCCAATGATATGTCATGCATGAAGGATTCCCGGTCCAGTCTTGATAATCGAATAGTTATACAGGAAATTGAAAGTGAGCATGAAGTAGAATATGAGGATGAGGAAATACTGGAGGAAATCAGTAAAGATTTGAATCATTATGAGGAAAAACCCAAGCCGAACTTAAATGAGACAGAATCTATTAATCTGGGAAGTGAGGAGAATGTCCGGGAAACAAAGATCATGGTGCATTTAGAGGCATCCCTCAGAGAAGATCTAATCAAGTTGTTACACGAGTACAAGGACATATTTGCTTGGTCCTATAATGATATGTCCGGACTCAGTACTGCTCTGGCGGTACATAAATTGCACATTTATCTGGAATGCCGGCCGGTAAAACAAAAGCTAAGAAAGTTTAAAACAAACATCAATGTGAAAATAAAAGAAGAAGTTAATAAGCAATTCGAGGAAAAGTTCATACGGGTCACTAAATATCCCACCTGGTTAGCTAATGTTGTGCTAGTTCCGAAGAAGGATGGAAAAACTAGGGTGTGTGTTGATTACAGGGACCTTAATAAAGCTAGTCCAGATGATGATTATCATTGCCAAATATCCATATACTGATTGAAAATTGCGCTAAGCATGAAATTGGCTCTTTTGTAGACTATTATGCGGGTTATCATCAGATCCCGATGGACAAAGAAGATGCAGAAAAGATAGCCTTTATCACACCTTGGGGAACATATTGTTACAGGGTGATGTCGTTTGGGTTGAAGAATGACGGAGCTACATATATGAGGGGGATGATGTGACGACCCGGCTCGTCGTCACGAGAATTACCACCCCGTTATGTTGTAAATACATGTTTTATGATTTTATATCAGTGTTAGAGTCTATCGGGTGAATTAGGAGTGAATTGGATTGAAAATGAGGCATATAGCCTTTTTGAAGGAAACTTGAATAAGGAAAGTCAACCGGAGTTGACTATTTGGTTAGAGGGCTCGGAATCGAATTCTGATGATTTGGTTAGTTCCGGGAGGTGATTTGTGACTTAGGGGAGCGATCGGAATTGAATTTGGAGGCCCAGTGTAGAAATAGGGTTGAATTGGCTAAGGTTGAATTTTGGCGAAATCCGAACGGTAGGTGAGATTTTGATCCGGGGGTCGAAATGAAATTTCGATAGTTGCAACAGCTCCGTTAGGTGATTTTGGATGTGCCTGCAAAATTTCAGGTCATTCGGACGTCGTTTAGTCGGGTTTTTGATTGAATGCGTGATTCGGAAAGTTTTAAGGAATTTAGGCTTGAATCCGTGTGTAATTGGTGATTTTGATGTTTAGGATGGTGTTTTTATGATTGGAACAAGTTCGTATCGTGTTTTGGAGTATGTTGGTGGTTTTCGTTGGGGTCCCGGGGGCCTCGGGGTGTTTTCGGAGGGTCCAAACGGACCAATTTGTGCCAAAAGGCACTACTGTTCTGCTGCAATAATTGCAGAGAACTTTTGCTCTCTGCGATCGCGAAGTTTTGAATGCGATCGCGTAAGGCGGCGTTTGGGTGTATCGCGATCGCGTGGTGATGTCTGCGATCGCGTAGGCCAATGTCAGAATGCAGTGCGATCGCATTTGGGTTCACGCGATCGCGTAAGGTCAAGTCCGGATGCAATGCGATCGCGTGGCTGGAGTTGCGATCGTGTAGGGATCTTTTGTTGTTCACTGCGATCGCGTGCCAAAGGCTACAATCGCGTAGAGGAAAAATCAGGCCCCAGGGATTTATGCATCGCGATCGCGAGCCCAGTGCTGCGATCGCGTAGGGTTAATTGGCCTGGCAGTGAGTTTAAGTTCAGAACAGAACCAGTCGCGGGTTTCATACCCCAAAACGCCATTTTTGAGTTCCAAGAGAAGAAATTGACGGGAATTGCTGGGAATTCATTGGGGATTCGTCGGAGGTAAGTTTTGTGGCTTAATTACATCATTTTAACATGAAATCCTTGGTTAAATTTCTGTAACTGGAAGATTAAAGGTGGGTTTGAGCCCTGGGCCTAAATTGAAGAAAAACACCGATTTGAGTGGGCAAATAGAGTTCAATTTTGGTGAATTTTATATGCCTAGACTCGTATCGAGATGAGGATTCCAAATATGTGACTTTTGTAATTTTTCGACAAGCGTACCGAAAGTCGGGTTTTGACAACTTTGGGAATTTTGATGTAAATTGAGTTGTTTTGATTGGGTGTCGTCCCATTGGCCTAATTTGTTGTATTGCTACTGTATTTGATCAGATTCTACGCGTGCGGAGCTTGATTCTCGTGGCAAGGGCATTGCGGAGTAGTCGTCGAGCCGAGTCGAGGTGAGTAATGGATGTGGGTGTTGACCAGCGGGTTCAAAACCCCGGTATACCACTTTGTGACGTTGTATAGCGGTGAGACACGTACTCTCTTGTGAGTGCGGGGTCGATTGTGATTGGGGACTATGGCTTAGTCCGACTTGTTGATACTGTATTATGATATTAGGCTATTCTTGAGCCGTCGAACCTCCTTCTCGGATGGTTGCATATTATATATTGTGATATTGGCTACTCTTGAGCCGAGGAACCCCCTTCTTGGGCGGTTGAGTATACTTGTGGGCCATGAGCCAGTTATTGGATCCCGCGAGGATCGTTATCATTGTCTTATCATATTGAAATGTTAGTTACTACCAGTCCGTAGCTATTTCTGTTATCATGCTATTTCCAATCTCTGGAACTTGATATTACTGGTTTCAACTGAAAAATGATAAAAGATGTTTTCAAAAACTACTTTTGAGCCTGCGAGGCTGTAATTGCATATTAGCTGACTGGTAGTGGATCGGGCTGCGTGCCACAGCAGTATATATATTGGATTGGACTGCACGCCGCAATGATATTGTGCTTGGGCTGTAGGAGCCCCTCCGGAGTCTGAACCCCCACAGTGAGCACGGGTACCCAAAATTGGAGTCGGGCTACGCGCGTAGCGGTCATATCATGCATTGCATTGCATTTAGCTACATCTGCTAGCTGTTATGCTATTTATTGGTATTTGTTGGTACAGGTACAGTGAATATTGATTCTGTGACAGGGTATTTGATTACAGCTTTACATAGTGCTTTATTGCGGATTTCTTATCTGCGCTGTCTTACCCTTGTTTATTACCACTGAGTCTGGCAGTACTCATTTTACTCCCTGCACCTTGTGTGCAGATCCAGGTACCTCTCAACAGTGATCCAGTAGCTTTGCGAGGCGACGTTTGTGGATAATCGAGGTAGCTGCAGAGTCCGCAGGACCCGATATTCCTTCTTATTGTCTTGATTTTGTATTGACTTTTCGTTCCGCACTTGGTATCTTGTAAACCTTTATACACTCATGTTCGGTAGAGGCTCATGACTCTTGACCCTTGGTCTATGGGAGTTAGTATATTTTGGGACTTGGTCTCCCCGCTGCTGTTGGTATAAGTATTACTATTGTTTCGTATTTTGAAATGCTTAAATGGGTTAAAGAGAGCTTCTAGCTCCGTTGTTGATATTGATTGGTCAGGCTGGCTTAGCAATGTGTTGGGCGCCATCACGACCGAATTTGGGGTCGTGACAAGTTGGTATCAGAGCCAGGTTTACTAGGCCTCGTGAGTCTTGAGTCGGTTGGTAGAGTCTTGTGGATCGGCACGGGGACGCCTGTGCTTATCCTCGGGAGGCTGCGAACCTTTAGGAAAACTTCACTTTTCTTGAACTGTGTCGTGCGATCTGTTGTTCTGAGAACTGAGCTTCTATATTCTATTCTCTCGCGGATGGCGAGAACGCGAGCATCGGGACGAGGTGGACGACCTCCATTGCCACTGTTAGAGGCCGTGGGCGCGGTCGTGCTAGAGTTAGAGGTAGGGCGGGCTGAGGCAGCCGGCTGACCCGCCCGTTGTACCGGTTCAAGAGCGGCCCCCGGTGGTTGATGCTCCGGCAGCCCGATTCGGGGCCGGACTATATCTATTGCTATTCCGGGTCTGGAGACTGCTTGCTCGGATATTATCGGTGTGTTCCGGTTTGGCTCGAGGTAGTTTCGGCTACCGCTACTATAGCGACATCTCGGTCGGGGGGTGGTCGGCGGACCCCTGCAGCTCGCACCTGGCCCGGTTGTTCGGGGACTTCGGACGCCGGAGGCGGTCCCCGCTCGAGTGGTTGCACCGGTTATGCCTCCGGTGCACCGGCTCCGGCTCCAGAGCATATGGTTGAGGTTATGCCCGATGACGAGCGGCGTCGTCTTGAGAGATTTGGTAGGCTTCGGCCACCCCATTTCAGTGGCGTTGAGGGCGAGGATGCCCGAGGGTTTCTTGGATAAGTGTCAGAAGATGTTGCGTACGGCTGGTATTCTTGAGTCCGGCGGAGTTTCATTTACTACATTTCAGTTCACTGGTCCCGCGTTTGATTGGTGGGAGGAGTTTGAGAGGCGTAGGCCTGCAAGAGCAGCACCTCTCACATGGCAGCAGTTCTCTACTCTCTTTCTAGAGAAATATGTACCTCGGTCTCGTCGCGAGGAGCTACGTCGCCGGTTCGAGTGGTTGATTCAGGGCGACATGTCTGTGACCCAGTATGAGCTCAGATTCACACGGTTGGCTAGGCATGCCACATGGATGATCCCTAATGATAGGGAGAGGATCGGGAGGTTCATTGATGGCCTCAACTACTCTATCCGCATTCTTATGACCGGAGAGAGAGTTTTGTCATCATCATTTGAGCAGGTTGTTGATATGGCACGCTCGAATTGAGGCGGATCGTCGCCGAGAGAGGGGGGAGCGGGAGGCCAAGAGGCCTCGTGGTTATGGTAGTTTCGGTGGTGCTCCATCTAGAGGGCATTCCCGGCGGAGCAAGAGGTCGCTCGTCTAGACCTTCTCGTTCGGGCCGCCCAGAGGCAGAGCGGAGGTTTTATGGTCGTGGTCGACGGGGGTTTCGGCGGGGGTCGGTCATCGGCTTAGTACCGCTTCCGGCCCGAGGTGCGGCACCTACTTCATCGGCCCGGGGTTCTTACTGCGGCGAGGGGTTCCCCTCGGTCCCCTTCTCCGGCACCAAGGTGAATGTTATGAGTGTGGTGAGTTTGGCCACATGAGGAGACAATGCCCTCGACTCCGCGAGGGACGAGGACTCGGCGAGAGGGATCGGCCCTCGTCATCGGCGCCATCTCGGTCTAATAGAGGTGGAGGTCGGTCTTCTTGTGGTCGCCCCGAGGGCGAGGAGAGATACGGTGGAGGCCGAGGCACGGTTCTATGCACTTCACGACGGGCGTGATGCGGTTGCCTCCGATGTAGTGATTACATGTATCATTTATGTCTGTCACAAGAGATGCCTCTATTCTATTTGATCCGGGGTCCACATATTCTTATGTGTCCTCTTATTTTGCACATCACTTGGGTGTGACTCGTAGTAGTCTTGATTTACCTGTTCATGTATCCACCCCCGTGGGTGATACGATTGTTGTGGATCATGTCTATAGATCTGTGTTATATCTATTGGGGGTCTGGAGACCCAGGCAGATTTGTTATTGTTGGGGATGGTGGACTTTGATGTTATATTGGGTATGGACTGGTTGTCTCCGTACCATGCTATATTGGATTGTCATGCTAAGACAATTACGTTGGCCATTCCTGGTATTTCTCAGATTGAGTGGCGGGGTTCGACTGATTTCGTCCCTAGCCGTGTTATTTCATTCTTAAAAGCTCGGAAGATGGTTGAAAAAGGGTGTTTATCGTACTTAGCTTTTGTGAGAGATGTGGGAGCTGAATCTCCTAGCATTGATTCTGTACCTGTTGTGAGGGACTTCCCAGATGTATTCCCCTCAGACCTGCCGGGCATGCCGCCGGACAGGGATATTGATTTTGGCATTGACTTGGTGCCGGGCACTCAGCCTATATCCATTCCTCCTTATCGAATGGCACCAGTTGAGTTGAAAGAACTGAAAGAGCAACTTCAAGAGCTTCTGGATAAGGGTTTCATCCGCCCTAGTGTGTCTCAGTGGGGTGCGCCGGTATTATTTGTTAAAAAGAAAGATGGTTCCATGCGAATGTGTATTGATTATAGGCAATTGAACAAAGTGACAGTGAAGAACAAGTACCCTCTACCGCGCATAGATGATTTGTTTGATCGGTTACAGGGTGCGAGGGTGTTTTCTAAGATCGATCTTCGTTCAGGCTATCATCAGCTGAAGATCAGGGACTCGGATATTATGAAGACTGCATTCAGGACCCGATATGGTCATTATGAGTTTCTTGTGATGTCGTTTGGGCTGACCAACGCCCCAGCAGCATTTATGCATCTGATGAACAGTGTGTTCAGGCCTTATTTGGATTCATTTGTGATTGTATTCATTGATGACATTCTAGTCTACTCCCGTAGTCAAGAGGAGCATGCTCAGCATTTGAGTAGTGTGTTGCAGAGATTGAGAGAGGAGAAGCTATACGCTAAATTCTCCAAGTGCGAGTTTTGGCTCGAGTTCGTAGCATTTCTGGGACATGTGGTGTCTCGTGATGGTATTTAGGTTGATCAGAAAAAGATAGAGGCGGTGCAGAGTTGGCCTAGACCGACCTCAGCTACAGAGATCAGGAGTTTTCTTGGTTTGGCGGGATATTATCGCCGGTTTGTTTAGGGATTTTCATCCATTGCTTCTTTATTGACTAAATTGACCCAGAAGGGTGCACCATTCGTGTGGTCGGATGAGTGCGGGGAGAGCTTTCAGAAGCTCAAGACAGCTTTGACCACAGCTCCAGTGTTAGTATTGCCATCAGCTTCAGGTTCATATACTGTTTATTGTGATGCCTCGAGAGTGGGGATAGGTTGTGTGTTGATGCAGGAAGGTAAGGTAATTGCTTATGCTTCTCGGCAGTTGAAGCCACGTGAGAAGAACTATCCTGTTCATGATTTGGAGCTAGCCGCCATTGTTCATGCATTGAAGATTTGGAGGCACTATTTGTACGGTGTGTCTTGTGAGGTGTATACCGACCATCGTAGTCTCCAACACTTGTTCAAACAGAAAGACCTTAATTTGAGACGGCGGAGATGGCTGGAGTTGCTGAAGGATTATGACATTACTATATTATATCATCCGGGGAAGGCCAATGTGGTGGCCGATGCTTTGAGCCGGAAGGCGGTCGGTATGGGGAGCTTGGCATATATTCCAGCTGAGGAGAGGCCACTTGCTTATGATGTTCAGGTGTTAGCCAATCGGCTAGTAAGGTTAGATATTTCGGAGCCCAGCCGGGTATTGGCTTGTGTTGTATCTCGGTCATCTCTATATGATCGTATTCGTGAGCGCCGGTATGATGATCCACATTTGGCTGTCCTTAGGGACAGAGTTCAGCATGATGATGCTAGAGATGTCACCATTGATAGTGACGGCGTATTGAGGATGCGGGGCCGGATATGCGTGCCCAATGTTGATGGCCTTCGTGAGTTGATTCTGGAGGAGGCCCATAGCTCGCGGTATTCTATCCATCCGGGAGCCGCGAAGATGTATCAAGATTTGAAACAGCACTATTGGTGGAGAAAGATGAAAATGGACATTGTCGGACATGTATCACGGTGCCTCAACTGTCAGCAGGTCAAATATGAGCATCAGAGGCCCGGTGGCATGTTTCAGCAAATTGATATTCACGAGTGGAAATGGGAGAGGATCACTATGGACTTTATTAGTGGACTCCCTCGGACAACGAGGAAGTTTGATTCAGTTTGGGTGATTGTGGATAGGCTGACCAAGTCAGCACACTTCATTCCTGTGTGTACTACATACTCCTCGGAGCGGTTAGCAGAGATATTCACTTGTGAGATTGTGAGATTGCATGGAGTTCCAGTTTCTATCATATCAGACAGAGGTACTTAGTTTACTTCGCAGTTCTGGAGGACATCTCAGCGTGAGTTGGGCTCACAAGTTGAGTTGAGTATAGCATTTCATCCTCAGAGCATACCATCCAGATCTTGGAGGATATGTTGCGCTCTTGTGTTATTGATTTTGGTGGTTCATGGGCTGATTATTTGCCTCTTGCAGAGTTTGCTTATTACAATAGCTACCAATCTAGTATTCAGATGGCGCTTATGAAGCCTTATATGGGAGACGGTGTAGATCTCCAGTTGGTTGGTTTGAGCTTGGTGAGGCTAGGATGTTGGGGACAGAGTTGGTCCAGGATGCATTGGACAAGGTGAAGGTGATTCAGGAGAGACTTCGCACAGTCCAGTCGCATCAGAAGAGTTATGCGAACCGGAAGGTCCGGGATCTGTCTTATTTAGTGGGTGAGAAGGTATTACTGAAGGTTTCACCTATGAAGGGTGTTATGAGGTTTGGGAAGAAAGGAAAGTTGAGTCCCGGGTACATTGGTCCTTTTGAGATACTTAGGAGAGTTGGAGAGGTGGCATATGAGTTAGCCTTGCCGCCCAGCTTATCCAGCGTTCATCAAAGTATTCCATGTGTCTATGCTACGGAAGTACATTGGAGATCCGTCTCGTATATTAGACTTCAGTACCATTCAGCTTGATGGTGATTTATCCTATGATGTGGAGCCTGTTGCTATTTTGGGTCGTCGGGTGAGAAAATTGAGGTCTAAGGAGATTGCATCGGTTAAGGTTCGGTGGAGAGGTCGACCGTGGAGGAGGCCACTTGGGAGATCGAGCGGGGGATGCGGAGCGAGATATCCTCGCTTGTTTGAGACTTCGGGTATGTTTCTTGACCGGCTCGAGGACGAGCGTTTGCTTAAAGGGGAGAATGTGACGACCCGGCTCGTCGTCATGAGAATTACCACCCCGTTATGTTGTAAATACATGTTTTATGATTTTATATCGGTGTTAGAGTCTATCGGGTGAGTTAGGAGTGAATTGGATTGAAAATGAGGCATATAGCCTTTTTGAAGGAAACTTGAATAAGGAAAGTCAACCGGAGTTGACTATTTGGTTAGAGGGCTCGGAATCGAATTCTGATGATTTGGTTAGTTCCGGGAGGTGATTTGTAACTTAGGGGAGCGATCGGAATTGAATTTGGAGGCCCGGTGTAGAAATAGGCTTGAATTGGCTTAGGTTGAATTTTGGCGAAATCCGAACGGTAGGTGAGATTTTGATCTGGGGGTCGAAATGAAATTCCGACAGTTGCTGTAGCTCCGTTAGGTGATTTTGGATGTGCCTGCCAAATATCAGGTCATTCGGACGTCGTTTAGTTGGGTTTTTGATTGAATGCGTGATTCGGAAAGTTTTAAGGAATTTAGGCTTGAATCCGTGTGTAATTGGTGATTTTGATGTTTAGGATGGTGTTTTTATGATTGGAACAAGTTCGTATCGTGTTTTGGAGTATGTTGGTGGTTTTCGTTGGGGTCCCGGGGGCCTCGGGATGAATTCGGGGGTCCAAACGGACCAATTTGTGCCAAAAGGCACTGCTGTTCTGCTACAATAATTGCAGAGAATTTTTGCTCTCTGCGATCGCGAAGTTTTGAATGCGATCGCGTAAGGCAGCGTTTGGGTGTATCGCGATCGCGTGGTGATGTCTACGATCGCGTAGGTCAATGTCGGAATGCAGTGCGATCGCGTTTGGGTTCACGCGATCGCGTAAGGTCAAGTCCGAATGCAATGCGATCGCGTGGCTGGAGTTGCGATCGCGTAGGGATCTTTTGTTGTTCACTGCGATCGCGTGCCAAAGGCTGCGATCGCGTAGAGGAAAAATCAGGCCCCAGGGATTTATGCATCGCGATCGCGAGCCCAGTGCTGCGATCGCGTAGGGTTAATTGGCCTGGCAGTGAGTTTAAGTTCAGAACAGAACCAGTCGCGGGTTTCATACCCCAAAACGCCATTTTTGAGTTCCAAGAGAAGAAATTGGCGGGAATTGGTGGGAATTCATTGGGGATTCGTCGGAGGTAAGTTTTGTGGCTTAATTACATCATTTTAACATGAAATCCTTGGTTAAATTTCTGTAACTGGAAGATTAAAGGTGGGTTTGAGCCCTGGGCCTAAATTGAAGAAAAACACCGATTTGAGTGGGCAAATGGAGTTCGATTTTGGTAAATTTTATATACCTAGACTCGTATCGAGATGAGGATTCCGAATATGTGACTTTTGTAATTTTTCGACAAGTGTACCGAAAGTCGGGTTTTGACAACTTTGGGAATTTTGATGTAAATTGAGTTGTTTTGATTGGGTGTCGTCCCATTGGCCTAATTTGTTGTATTTCTACTGTATTTGATCAGATTCTACGCGTGTGGAGCTTGATTCTCGTGGCAAAGGCATTGCGGAGTAGTCGTCGCGCCGTATTGAGGTGAGTAATAGATGTGGGTGATGACCAGCGGGTTCGAAACCCCGGTATACCACTTTGTGACACTGTATAGCGGCGAGACACGTACTCTCTTGTGAGTGCGGGGTCGATTGTGATTGGGGACTATGGCTTAGTCCGACTTGTTGATACTGTGTTATGATATTAGGCTATTCATGAGCCGTCGAACCTCCTTCTCGGATGGTTGCATATTATATATTGTGATAATGGCCACTCTTGAGCCGAGGAACCCCCTTCTTGGGCGGTTGAGTATACTTGTGGGCCATGAGCCGGTTATTGGATCCCGCGAGGATCGTTATCATTGTCTTATCATATTGACATGCTAGTTTACTAACTAGTCCGCAGCTATTTCTGTTATCATGTTATTTCCAAATCTCTGGAACTTGATATTTCTGTTTTCAGTTGAAAAATGATAAAAGATGTTTTCAAAACTACTTTTGAGCCTGCGAGGCTGTGATTGCATATTAGCTGACTAGTAGTGGATCGGGCTGCGCGCCGCAGCAGTACATATGTCGGATCGGACTGCACGCCGCAGTGATATTGTGCTTGGGTTGTAGGAGCCCTCCGGAGTCTGAACCCCTACAGTGAGCACGGGTACCCAAATTGGATCGGGCTACGCGCCGTAGCGGTCATATCATGCATTGCATTGCATTTAGCTACATACGCTAGTTGTTATACTGTGTTGCTGGTACTTGTTGGTACAGGGTACGGTTGATATTGATTCTCTGACGGGGTATTTGATTACGGCTTTACATAGTGCTTTATTGCGGATTTCTTATACGCGCTGTCTTACACTTGTTTATTACCATTGAGTACGGCGGTACTCATTTTACTCCCACACCTTGTGTGCAGATCCGGGTACCTCTCGGCGGTGATCCGGTGGCTGTGTGCGGCGACGTTTGTGGATAATTGAGGTAGGCTACGGTACTGCGGACCGATATTCATGCTT